>JAUMHL010000151.1:0-12930 GCA_032362345.1 Sandelia bainsii | reverse complement strand
AGGCTCAGGGTGGGCGGTCATCTGCCTCAACCGGTTGGGGTGAGTGGAAAGAGGAGAGAGAAAAGAACAGCAGGTAAAATATATCAAGACAACAACAAGGAGCAGCAGACGAAGCACTGGGCAGGTTGGTAGGAACAGTATTAGAGGACAAGACAATCACATCAGATGTGTTTGTAGCCTTAATGTTTGTGTGTTAGCTTTTGTCTAAACTAAAGAATCAGAAGCTGCAGAATTTGTGATCACACTGTGATTAACTGTACATGTAACATGCAACACTGAAATCTGAGACCAGCTTCTTTGGCTTGAAGCCTGCAGTTTTTAGAAATTCTAAAATGCAGGATGCTGTTCAACTCAGCAGCTCACTAACTAAATGCAGATTTGATGCAAGTGAACAGAAGCAAATAGAAACATTTTCTCAGCTCAGATTAGTTCTTACAAGAAAAAGCTGAGCCCAGCAGCAATGAGGTTGGAGCTGAATGTGTCTGATGACTTGATATCTGATTTCTGTAATGAAAGAAACATGGTTATTAACACTCAGATGCACCATGGGGCTGATTTCTTCCAACAGTCAGCTGGAAGCTTGTCGGACCTTTAGCAGTGCTGTGTTTTGCATGTGTCATTTTATATCTGTGCTGTTTTGCTGCAGTAGCTGGTGGATCCCTCTTACTGGATGTTAGGGGGTCATGTAATGCGTGCATGTTTGGATTACCAACCGACCTAAGACCTGCACCCAGGTTCACTGTGTGCCAATACAGTTTTGGTAATTAGTTTTCTTGAAGAACCTGGACAGTTTGAAGAAATACAGTAGTAGTGTGTGTTTGCTTTGTGGTAGAAAGTCAAAGCTAGTCAAAAATGTGTTGGTAAAGGCTAAAACAGGTTGTTGGGTTGTTCAAGGTTGAGGTCTAGAATATACTTGGGAAAAGTTGTATGAGTAGAAGAAAGTACTCTATGTGCAACCTTGACCTGAAAAAAAAGATCAAAATATTAAAAGTTTGAACCTGGAAGAAAATTTCCAATTGTCCAATGTCCAATTTTGTCTTAAAATTTTTCTACTTTGTCTCCTTGGTCTGATCCCGTCCTGCTGAGATTCTCCTCTTCTTGATTCCCTTTTGTCCAGGGTCCTTATTATGACAATTTTAAGACACTGAGTTAATTTAAGAAAATTCCATGGGACTGTGGACTCAGGCAGCTACTCTGGAGATTAAAGCGAGTCTTTTATGTGGTTTCTAGCTTCTATCTTATTAGTGGACTGAGGCTGTGAGATGCCGTCCTGACGTCCACAGAGACGAATCAGCATTATCCAAACCCACAAACAGGGCTCTTCTCTTTTGCTTGTGCTCTTCTTTCATTATTTATAATCAAGCTATTCTCCAAGCAGGAAGCTAATGGTCTAGACTGTGATATATTTATTTTTCTCACAGTGAATGAATTAGTTTGAGTGCGCTGAATTTGTGGACTTTTTAAAAATATGTTTTTTTCTTAGCAGCTTCAGGCTAATGAGTCTCCTGCCACTGGGACATCAAATACTAACAAGACAGTGATGTGGACTGAAATGGAACAGCGGGACAGAGCTGAGAAGAAGGCAGCCAAGGAAAGAAGGCCAAGAAAGGGACAAGGAAGACACAGAGGAAGGCAAAGAGTAAAGGAGGAACACGACAATAAGAAAAAAAGAGGGATAAAAGAAGGAAAAGGAACAAAGATTAATGAGTCAAGCACATAGAAGTAGAGAAAAGAAGCAAATGGCTAAAATAGATGGAGAGATGTAAAGGATGAAAGGAGGAAACAAGAAGTGAAACAAGACAAATGAATAAATTACAGTGAGAAAAGACGACGAAGGAGAAGAGGAGGGAATAAGAGGAAGACAGGGGCAGACAAGAAAGAAAAACTGTGAGAAAGGGAGGAGATGGATGAGGCAGAAAGGAGAATATTGTACGGTTAAAGAAGGCAAAGAATGAGGAAGATGAGGAAATGAAGTCAAATAGGACTGGAAGGATACAGTAGGAGAGAAAAGCAGGCTGTGAAATGAGAGAGCAGAGAATGGGAAATGAGGAAAAGAGGTTGAGAAAGAGGAGGAAATGGTGAAGTAAAAGGGGAAAGGAAATGAATGAAGCAGAGTAAGAATTGTAAAAGAAGTGGCAGAGAAATGAAACTGAGGAAAGTAATGGAAAGGAAGGAGACTAGAGACTATTTGAAGAAGAAACACAGGAGGAAATGAGAAGGAAGGAAAGAAATTAGAGGAAAGGATGTACAACACAAAAGTAGGAGGCAGAGGAGGAAGCACAGGAAAAGCAAGTATGATAGAATAAGGTAGTGAGGGAAAACATGGAGCCACAAAGGAAAAGAGAGCAGAAAAGTATGATGTGCTGTCAGAGAAGTCAGGTAAGAGAAAAGATTGTGTAGTAAAGGAAAAAATAATGGGAGGAAGTGGAGAAAATCAAAAAAGAAATAACTGATAGGAAACAACTTGTAGAAGAAAACTGACAATAGAAGAAATGAGAACTCAGGGAAAGTGAAGACAGTGAGTGAGCTCTTTCAGATTTGTGGAAGGATGTGTCATCTTTTGAATGATCTGGTCTGAAAACAATCACAGGCCTGACTAACGAGGAGTTAACAGCCTGATGTGCATCGCTGTGTCACTGCTGAGTCACCAGCTTTCACTGCGAGGATTCGAACGGACGCCTGACGGAGGAACATGGACCAGCAGCAGAACTGTGCACAACACTTTGATGTAACTGTGCAGGGAGCAGTGGGCTGATGAAAAGCCTCTCCACGTCAGAAATGATCTGCCTCGCTTTGATTCGCGCTCCAGCCCCGAAAGCTAAAAGTTAGACCCCACATAGCTGGGAGAGCAGCGCGGGGAGCGGCAGCATCCAGCTTCTCGGCCGCTGACGGGCACCTTGGGGTGGGGTAAATTGGAATGATGGGGGTCAGCGAGGGACACTGGCAACCCCGCTGTCATCTAGTGTAACTTGACTAAATGTGACAGAGATGTATGAAAGAAAGACACAAGTAAATTCCCTGAGAGAATCATTTCCAGCACAGTTCTGTTTGGGTGGGTTTGAGAGTTACTTTAATGAAAAGCTCTTCTTCACTTGGCTCCTCAACACACACATTGATTTGTCCTCTGTAGCTTCATCTCAGCCTTATGTGCATGACACTTGCAGCAGCTCCAAGAAACATGACAGACGTACCTCTGACCACAGACTTGTGGTCAAACAAAAGCATCATGGATCCACAGGTTCAATATTTACCTCATTATCTGCACTTTCCAGTTGTTTGTGCCAACATTTCCCACAGTCTCAGAGTTTTATAGTGGAGAGAAAATGAGGCAAATACAGTTTTTATGGGTTTATATTTACAGATCCAGTTTTTTTCAGTGTGACGCAAACTATCCCAGTGTATTCAAACATCACGTTATGTCACTGCGTCAATCTTTTCTATTTAAAACAACATTTCAGTTCAACATACCCTGTTCCTGTCAAACAGTCAACGCTTTTACCAGAAGCTGTGAACCGTCATGTCCTGTTTCTTCACTAGATGCCCTGAAAAATCCCTCTGTAAATCTCCAGAATCCCCCTGTCTGTCTGTGTGTGTGTGTGTCTGTCTGTGTGTGTGTGTTATGGAGTCAATTAAAAGACGTATACCTTAGAGAATCATTAAACATGTACAACTGTTCTTGTGTACTTAACGCAGATGGTGTGGAAACAAGTTGAGTTGATCTGTGCTGTTTTGTTGCTTGAGATGTTGCGTTAACACTAATTAGCACCAACTGACTTAATTACAGGTTTGCCGGCATAAACAAAAGGAGTGTGGATTTCTGTTCTTGTCCTCGGAGACTACACTGCACTGCACCTGGGAAATCATGTAAAGTAGACATAACTGGAGGGTGATTGTTTGCCACATTCTTCTTCAATCTGCCTCAACTGTGGGTAGTTCTGTACCCAGCGAGGTTCACTACAAGAGAAACATGAAATGAAGGATATTCATTTATTCAGACAGAGCTTTGGAGCAAGCTGCCACGCTCATCACTTTAACTGAATGCAACCTTTTTTTGAATGTAGTGGCATCATCTCCATGACGGAAACATTTTACCAGTTGTGGAAGAACCAAACTTTAATGAAAATGAAACAGAATCCAATGAAATCAAAAGTCGGTTTGATTCAAATAGTGCAGAGAAATAAAGTGAGCGTCTTCATACTGAACCTCAGAGGACTGTCATCAGCTGTCATCCACATTTTGGCTAAAAGTTGCCCTTTTGTGTGCACTGCAACAACTCTGTTTAATGTAGATGACGACTCACTGCGCATTAAATCCATGTTGATTTATCGCCAGGTCTACGTCCCAAACAGTTGTATTCCTTATTTACTCAAACCAAGGGTGTAGATTTGGGACAGGAGGGACATGTCCCAGTATTTTAGGAGGACAGTGATAAATTATCAGGGCTAATGGTACATACATCAGGCGTGAGTGAAAATGTAGTCTATCAGACTTATTCAGTTTCCTTTATTGCATACGCTCCACAGCAGGGATAATGTCATTTTCCCCATGCTGCATCTTGTCCTTTGTAGATTTGCCTCCTAAAAAGACAAGAGACATCAGCAGACGGCACATTTGTGTGGCACCAGGCTTTCGGGGCACAAACTTTCAGGTTATCACATAGAGCAGTGAGAGGCATCTGTGCAGGATTTTATTCCAACCCAGTAGCAGCCTGGACTGTGCTGCTGATTAATGTCTCCTCATAAGTTGAAGAATTTCTTAACAAGTGAAATCAGCTGAATAAAAAGAAAACTCTGTAGACTCTCAGACCACCGTGTCGCCCTGTCCCTTCCAGACTGTTCTCCAATCAGGTTATCGGATGAGATGAGTGGTGGGGAGTCCATCAGTCCATTTGGTGCTATTTAGGAGGCACTTTTGGAGCATGGAGCTAATTTTGAGTCATGTCCTACCCTGTCTCCCAAAAATTACGTTGAGACCTGATTACGTTTACTGTGCATGACTGACATGCCGGAGACCAGAGTTTGAGACCAAAGTCCCCCGTGAGGTTGGGTTTAGGCAAGAAAAGTACTGAGGTTAGGGTTAGAAAAAAGATCGTGTTTTGCTTTCATTTTTAATGCAGACGTTGTGTTTGTGAAGCGACTGTGTGAAATGACATTTTTGTCCATTAACCAGCCCCCAGCCTTTCACTGACACTAACCCACTGCTGTGATGTCTGATTCCCACCATAAAACACTTTAATATCTCTACACTCACATGTCTGGATGTTGAAATGTAACGTCGGATAGTTTAGCAGACAGAAAACCGGATGCAGATTTGGGCGGCATGATAGCTCAGTGGGTAGAGCAGTCATCTTCCAACCCAAGGGTTAGTGGTTTGATTCTCAGTCCCGGCAAGCTACGTGTCCGAGGTGTCCTGGGAGAAGATACTGAAACCGTGTAATAGCGCTGACACAGGTCTAGCAGCTGTCCAAACAACCCCAAGGGGATCAATAAAGTTATTATTATTATTATATTTATTAACTGTGAACATATGATCATTATGTTAACAGAAAACGTAATCGGGATTGCAGTGTAGTTGTATACAGATGTAATTTTTAGGAGACAGGGCTGTCATGTCTCACACTGACTATTATTAAAAATAAAGACTTTAAAGCTGTTTTCAACAACCTCTGGAACTTTATACAGATTCTGAATTTGGCTTTAGCAGCTAGATTCTGGCAAAAATAGATTCATAGAAATTCTGTTGTCTGGTTTCAACACATCAAACAACTGCAAGACATCTGAGTTCTAACAAGCACCAGGGAAACAGTGATTGTCCTTTACTTTGGCTTTTACTCATTAGAAAACTGTTAGACATTGAAATTCTGCTGCTAGTTTTTGAAAAACCTCTCTGATGTTATAACCTCAATAGATCTCCAGGAAGCCATCAGCCTGGATACTGAACAGGATAATTCCAAGATGCCAACTGTTTTTTTTTTATTAAATTGATATGAAGAATCCTAACACATGTTTTTTGGCCCAGAATGTTGATGGCTGAGCTAACTTCCTACTGACTTCTCTGCACAAGCACATAAAAATAATTTAAATGTGCTTCTAGCTTCCTGCTCTCTAATGCACTTTGATTTCCTTTCATTGAAAGTTTGGTTATGTATTATTGCATGATAAGAGAGCTAAAGTTGAACTATAGCTTTTATTCATCGTCTATTATTTATTACGTGGCCATGAGCTAAGACTCCCACTCTATCTAGTCTGTGGCAGAAGTCCTACTACATGAAAAGTAATGACAGCAGTTTTCTTGCCTTCTGCAGAGTCTGACATTAGAGACTCCACGATTCTGTCACTTTGACTGGTGCAAATCAGATGCAATTTTTAAAAAGACATTTATTAGAAGTAACATCAAAACCACTGCAGTAAATCTTAGGCTCATAGTTCTGAGTTGGGGATGAATAAGAAACCGTCTGTGCTGCTCTGAAAATGCAGCACATACAGTAAATCAACAAGCACATGCACAATAACTCTGGGCTAAAGCTATTTAGGCAAAATCAAACCTAATTTCTCTTCAGCTCCAGATCTGACAGCTGCACAGCAACAGGGACATTTTCAGGAGGCAGCAGGACCAAAAATAAACTCAGAAGGCTAAAGAGATACTGGTTATCTGTGATGAGGTGAGTGCAGAGAGAAGTGCAGCGAGTTGGCTTTTATACTCTGAAGAGGTAATGTACCATCCTGGTTCTGAGCAGGAAGTGTACTGTGCCTGGTTAAGAAATCTAGTGCTGTGAAATAATATTCACCCCTCCTCCTGGTTTCTCCTCTTTTTACCTGCATCTCATACTAAACCAATCTTCCAACTAAATCTAACATAGCACAAAGGCAAACTGAGCCAGTTCATTTTATGTTTTACATCCTAATTGTATTTTTTAAAGCAAAAAGATCCAAAACATAAATGACCAATGTGAAAAATTAATGGTTAGTTCAGGTGTAGAGTTTAACTAGGCCACTCCAGAACTTTAATGTTATTCCTTTTGAGTCATTCAGAGGTCGACTTACTAACTCGCTGTATAACTCAAATGAGAAAGAAAAAAGTTAACGAGCTGATGTGACTTACATTTACATTTAGTCATTTATCAGGTGGGTTTATCGAAGGGGACTTATAATTGAGGTGAAAAGTAGGAACAAATCAGGGAGTCGGAGAGAAAACATTTGAACTAAAATGCAATAAGAGGAAATGTTTGTTTGAGGAGATGTCAGAGCCAGATAAGCTGAAGGAGCAGAGTTAGGAGCTTGTTCCACTATCGTGGGACCACTGAGCTGAAAAGCTTTGGGTTGAGTTTGAGTTTTGTGTAATGAAGGGAACAGACAGTGTTCGACTACAGTAGGAGAGAGGGATGATAGACCTGGATCAGGGGGCTCAGGTAGGAAGGGACCACTCTGTACGTGAGTGTCAGAGCTGCATTGTGGATCATCTGGAGGTTTGACTGAGCATGATGGCAGCCCTGTTATATGGGGAACTGCAAGACAAGAGATGAGCAGTGTCTGCACAAGGAGCTGGATAGACTAAACAGAGAGAGACAGAGGCAGGTTCTAATGTTACTGATGTTGTGAAGTGAATCTGTTGCTTGAGAGATGGGGGAGATGAGGTCAGCAAAGCTGGTGATCAGTGATGATGAAGATTCCTAGAACACATCATAGGTATAATCACAGAAGATCCCAAGTCGATGTTATAGTTGATGTGTATGTTACAGGTGCTGTATGATTCTGCGTGTTTAGTGCAATGGCTTCTGCAGCACTGGAATTTTCATTTGGCATTAATAATTCAATCTATAATCTATTAGAGCAGATATTATTAAGTACTGGATGTATCCAGCCAACAAGAGAAAAAGTCCAAATAAAGGACTGAGTATATTATAATAATTAATAATTTCGCCTCCACAAGATTTTTTTTTTTTTTTCTCCAGAGACACAGATACGCCTCAGATTACACATTCAGTCTGTTTCCTTGATTTTTTACTCATTCATTTATCTCAGTTTCATTTTACACCACTCTTAATTCTAATTCTAACCCAGGTTCCAGCCTCTGCAGTCACCTGGTGACCCCCCTCTCCTCCCTCTGGCTCACCTGCCTTGTATTTCCCTAATTATCCTGTCAGTATATAAACAGGTCTGTTTGAGTCTCTTTGTAGCTGTAACTCTCCTGCTGTGCCTTCGCTCGGACTGATCTCCTGCTTGTTAATGACACGTACTCATTTTTTATTACGCTGCTTTTTTGTCTCGTGCTTTTGCCTGTTTTTGAAACTCCACATGTTCCTGTGGTTGACGTCTGAACTGTGACATACTTCTGTGTTTTCAGGCATCTAAAATCCTTCGTGGTTGATCCGCTCACAGCTCAAATCCACACTGATGACACAACCTGTGATAAAGTGTCAAAGAAGATATTTCCTTCTTTTTAGAGTTCAAAGGCCAATCAACTTGGGAATTACTACCTCAGACAGTCTGTGTCTGACACTGACACTTCGTCCCTTGAGCAGAGGATTTAGGATCAAACTCCAGTTCACGAGGAACACCGTGCGTCACTGAGCTTCACAGGTGTTGTTCTCTAACTGACCTCTGACCTCTGTGTAGATTATAGCCAGTGGAAATGTTCTCTAGTTTCTGCACAGAGCACAGACACCATGCAGGCATCATACAGGCACAAGAAGACATTGTCGAATAAATAGTGGAGAAGACACAAGCAGCATCTTAAACAGCAAAATAAATCCACCCGTCTATTCCTTCCTCACTACTTTTGTTCTGGTGCTGTGGTCAGATGGACAAGTGCAAAGCTCTGTGTGGCTCAAGATGATCAAAACGACCAGAAGTACACAAGAGTGATTACTGCATGCACAGGGACTCGTCAAACATTTTTACATTTTCAGACTTACAAGAAAGAAGAAAATAAATGTTGAAATGAAAACACACAGTATATTATCCAAAGCAACCTGGCAATGCTGGCAGTCCTCATCCATTTTCTTTCCTCTCCAAAAAAAACTGCTGCACTGAAAACACATGACAGGTGGTGGGAGGCTCAGGAGGTAGAGCAGGGTCATCCACTCACCACCGGGTTGGAAGTTCAGTCCCAAAGTCCATCTGTCCACGTATCTAAGTGTCCTTAGCCCAAGTACGGACTCTGTGCTGTTGGTGTGTGTGACCAGGTGAAGGGAGCCAGACGTCTGTTAAAATCATTATGTAAATGAGTTATAACTCAGTAAATCTATAAAACCCTACAAATGTGACATTTTACAACGATACAGTACAGATAATATGTGGATAAGCCATTGTAAATAAATATTCCTGTACATGTTCTTTATTTTCTTCAGTGTCAAAATCATCCAGTGACAGTTAGTTAATTCAGCTACGGTTTGGAGGCAATTTGGCAAGATGGGAAAAAATATAGGCTAAAAATGAACTCCAGTCATAACTTGCAGATAAATGAGTCCATGGCAACATCATATACCCTGATTAGATCACCAGCATCACTTAAAACACTTGATTAGCCCCCAACCAACCAGTAGGATTGTATAAGTGGTGACATAGGTTTAGTTCAGACATTAGCTCCGAAAGCCATAAAGGGAGTCTTAATCAATAGTTTTAATTTGTACTAAAAATGAACCATGTAAACTGTGACGTATCTGGTTAGTCTGTCGCTGTCATTTTAGCATCAGCTGAAGTTTCAAGTGTAAAACAACAGGTAACAAAACCTAAGTTCATGACATGATTTATTTCAGATGTTTGTTTTTTCCATCACCTCGACAATATTTCAGGTTTGGAAACAGTCAAATGAGAACGCTGTGACTTAGCAAGGTCTAAATTAAACTGTTAACTCAAATCACTTTCTTTGTGTTGATGTGAAAATGTGTCTTTGTATTGCTGTGTTTCA
Organism: Sandelia bainsii; assembly: GCA_032362345.1. Taxonomy (NCBI): domain Eukaryota; kingdom Metazoa; phylum Chordata; class Actinopteri; order Anabantiformes; family Anabantidae; genus Sandelia; species Sandelia bainsii. The sequence continues at coordinate 3,021 of JAUMHL010000151.1, read as the reverse complement.
CACTTCTGACATTTTCATTTTACTCTCAAATGAAACCTGAATGGCTTCAGTCTGGAGTCTGAGTGCTAATTTAAAACAGAGGAAAATAAGGCAGAAAACGTTTCCAGCCATGTATCGAACTGTAGGAAATAAGAAGCGAGCTAATTAATTGATCCACTTTACTGTTGGCCTCATTTCAGCATATTACAGCTTCTTCTAAATAGGCAGCACTTTACATTATATTTCAGTAATAATAATAAGAGCGTGATCAGTTCCCAGGTGGTTCCATTCACACCTTGATTCAGAGGCCTCTTTGACACGTGAATGCTTTCAGTACCACAGACAAAAATAATTTTCTACCTGCACAGAAACCATATTTAATGTGTGACTGTACTAGAAGAGTTGACTGATCTATATCTCGGAGTAATGAGCTGAGCTTATCTTGTCCCCGTGAGTCTCTGTTGACGTGTTTATTGGACATAGCAGTGAAAAGGGTAATGTGCTAATCTTGTCTGCCACAGACGGGCAGGTGAGAAATTAGGTGAAAATGAGATGAAATATTATTTGCCTCCAGGGGAGGATTAGGTGAAGGGAACATAACAAGAAACTGGAAGCAGTCTGACAATTTCCACTGTGCATCATCATTCATCAGTGTGAAGACCAGCAAAAGACTGAGAGCAGGTGAAACATCATTTGTTTGGCTGCTCAGCTTCAACAGGCCACACAGATACAAAATGTCATGGATGTAAAACTTTCTCGGAGCAGAGCTTCTTCCTAGTTCACACTGATCTCTGAAGACAGTCAGGATGAAAACTGTTGTTAACAGTAGGCAAAATAACATTAGACTGAGCCTTCAACCCTAAAGTATAAGTGAGTGGTGCAAATATGAAGTCACAGTGACAATAATACAACAAAGAGCATGAAAAATATGATAAAGGACTATATTTATAATTATTAATCAGTGGTACGAGTATTGTAATGAAGCAGAATTGAAGCGTTGGAGGTTGTTATTTGTGTGACTTTGCTGTATTCTCTGTAGGTGTGATTGCTTTTGAATGATTACACAGTCGAGGCTCATGAATACACAGTGTGACATACGCTGGTGATAATGTGTGTGTGTGTGTGTGTGTTCTGTGTGCAGTTTTAACGAGTTTATGTTTCACTTTACATTTCTGCTCCTACATATGGATTACACACTTTCTCATTGTGTGTTGTGCAGTTCAAATGAATGTATTTCTATGTGAGATGATGTGATCATTTGGGATCACATTGTCGGGGCTGCTGCTCCAAATGTTTGTCTGGCAAATTTTCCACTTGAGGTTTGGTTTTGGAAGTGGGACGAATATCAAACGAAGCAGGGAATAGTTATTATCGGATATTAGCAGCTGTTTAGAGAGTTGTTGCTTTCCCTGAATAAAGGTCTTTTAAACAGGATCATCTGCCGAAATGCAGATGGTGAAAACAACATTTACATAACAATCTGAGATGATGTTCTGGGATTTATGTGGCTGGCACAGATATAAAAGACTCCGAGACCCCTGCTGCTCTGTATGTGCAGAGGAAAGCTCAAAGGATGAGACCATTCACATGATGCAGGAAACTAGGTTGGAATCTTCAGAGAATCTGCATGGGAGGGAAGAGGAGGCAGAAGGGGGTCCGTGCACGCTGATCTCATCTCGCTCCTCTGCAGTAAAGTGGTTTGGCTGTCAGCTGCATTTGCTGAACGGCTCAGCGTGCAGTTAACAGATCACTTCCTGTCAGCAAATCGCAGAGCTGCTTCACATGAGGCTGAGGTAAAAACTTTAGTTCTCATCAACACTGACTCTGAATTCGATAATTGTTGGCAGTCTGTGAGTCGAGAAAGGGGGTTAAAAAAATGATTCCAGTTAAGACTAGTCTACTTGTTTTTGGGGGTTTTCAACTTCCGCTGAAAACATGTCTTAGACAGGACGTCATTAACCAGCCATGTTTCTGTGGTGCTGAAGAAATGAATGTTTGCTGTGAAAAAGTATTTGCCCCCTTCCTGATGTTTTATTTTTTTGCATATTTGTCACATTTAAATTATTCTGAAAACAAAGTATCTGATCTGTATTGAGTAAGAATTTAAAAAGCCATTTCTACGTCTTTGGGACTCCAGAGAACCACAGTGAGAGACATTATCCACAAATGGAGAAGACTTGGTGGTGAACCTTCCCAGGAGTGGTCAGCCTACAAAAATTACTCCAAGAGCACAACGACTCATCCAGTAGGTTACAAAAGAACCCAGAACCACATCTAAAGAACTCCAGGCCTCATTTCCCTCAGTTAAGGTCAGTGTTCATGATTCAACAATAAGAAAGAGGCTGGGCAAAGACTCTAATTTTCTCTAATAACTTTTGGACTTTTGGGAACATATTTTGTTACACTGACGAAACAAAAGTTAAACTTTTTGGAAGGTGTGTGTCCTGTTGGTGGTGTAAAACTAACACAGCATTTCATAAAAAGAACATCATACCAACAGTCAAACATGGTGGTGGTAGTGTGATGGTCTGGGGCTGCTTTGCGATTGATGGAACCATGAATTCTGTACTCTGCTGGAAAATCCTGAAGGAGAATGTTCAGCTATCGGTTTGTGACCTCACTTGGGTTCTGCAGCAGGACAATGATTCGAATCAAACAAGCAAGATGCCCATCAGAATGACTAAGAAAAAATTGGAGTGGCCTAGTCAAAGTCTGGACTAAAATGTGATTGAGATGAGATTGAGATGTTGTGACATGACCTTAAACAGGCGGTTCGAGCTTGGAAACCCTCCAATGTGGTTATCCCAAAAAGGTTTTTTCAGTGGCAACTGGACTTGTTTTAGTTCCTTGACAATGTTTCACCTTCCATTCCAGAGGGCTTTTTCAAATCTGACTGACTGGTAGGAGTAGCAGGTTTATAAACCCTGCGGAATCCTCAAGTCATGGAAGAAGTAGAGAGCAGAGTCCTGAGCTCGTTCCCAGGGATTACACCCAGCCACTGGTTCAGGTATGTGGATGATACCTGGGTCAAAATTAAAACAC
>JAUMHL010000150.1:0-12989 GCA_032362345.1 Sandelia bainsii | reverse complement strand
GTTGTCCAGTGAGCGGAGACAGTTCACCTGTAAATTATAGCAGTGTTATGTCTTTAATGTTATTATTTAATTTTCATTAAAGATTCTCAGGTGTTCCTGCATACCAACCGCTGCTCTACACAATTTGACAGTACTGTGTTATTTTCTCAAAAATATTTGTGAGTGAGGCTTCATTGCCTCTGTTTGGTTATATAGCATCTTTTCCTTGTGTATCAAAAGCAAAAGTTTATAGTGTCGCATATGGTTTGCATCTCTCGTTAAAGTAAAGAATACAGGTTCCTGGGCTATTATAAATCAAATATGCACCTTCAGTCACTGTCTCTATTTTTAAACGTCTCAATCTGATGTCGTACCAGCTGTCTAAACTCACTCTGTTCTCTCTCTCTGTCTTTCTCCTCCCCAGCTGAAGGCCACACTGACAGCCAGATCTTTTTCTACTTGTTCATCTGCTGTTCAGTGGTTAGCTCTTGCTATACTCTGATTTGGGATCTGAAGATGGACTGGGGCCTGTTTGACCGCAACGCAGGAGAGAATACCTTTCTGAGAGAGGAGATAGTGTACCCACATAAGGTATTTCTCCACACAAGGAGACACCTCTATGTTTTTGAGGGTTGACCCATTCTACAGAAATATATAAACTGGCCTGCACTGTGTGATGTGATTCACTATAACTGTGTTCTTCCTGTTCTTCCTCCAGGCCTATTACTACAGCGCCATAGTGGAGGATGTGCTGTTGCGTTTTTCGTGGACTTTAACAGTCTCTCTCAGCACATTCTCTAGTTTTCCTGGCATCTCCGACATCCTGGCTACTGTACTGGCTCCGCTGGAGGTTTTTAGGTATGCGCAATTAGTTATTCAGTAAAATTTCAGGAAAGTTTGCTAGAACCAAGGATGATGTCTTTTCATAGCTTGTTTTATATGATTAAAAACATGAAACAGCATGTGCTGACATTTTTGTTTGATAAACATCATCATCAGCGTTACACATTATCAAAGCTTTGCTTAAAATTATTAGTTAAAATATTATATAAATTCTACATTTTAACATTTAGCATCTTTTGTATGAAATCTTTTTTTCCCATCTGTCATCCTGAAAGTGATACAGCACGTGATGAGATATATCTGAACTCAAAGCATGAACATGAATGATTCAGAGCATTCAAGCAAAGTGGCCACTCACAGTCAGTTTCTCCTTCTCAGGCGTTTTGTGTGGAACTTCTTCCGACTGGAGAACGAACATCTGAATAACTGTGGTGAGTTCAGGGCCGTCAGAGACATCAGTGTGGCTCCTCTCAATGCTGATGACCAGACTCTGCTGGAGCAGATGATGGACCAGGAGGACGGCGTCAGGAACCGGCAAGGCAAGAAAAGCTGGAAGAGGAGCTACAGCATGAGTCTACGCAGGCCACGACTCGCATCACAGTGAGTAATGTGTTGTGTTGGGTTAGGGTTGACTGCTTTCTCACAGCACATCTGGCTACGTGCAGTTCAGATACACATACAGTCGTTTATTTTCCAGTTCTAATTGCCATCCTATACTAATTAATTAACTGTATGTTATACAGTACACACAAGCAGAAGTAAGGTTTCCTTTAAAAGTGTTTGTGTTCCTTCTCTAACTCTGCAGCCGTGTCTTGGTTTTTAAAATGTGAATGTTAAATCCCTGTATCCCTTTTCCTCTCCAGGTCCAAGACTCGTGACACCAAGGTTCTGATAGACGACACCGATGATGACTCCTGACATCAGGCCACGCCCCTCGCCTGGGTCCAGAATTTATTCAAAGGAGGAAACTCCACCTCCTAATCCAGGAATTACCCAGCGAGTTGGGCGTTGAACTCTCAACCAAGGAAGAGTTTTAAACTCTCACGCCTGTATAATCCACTCTCGAGCCTCTGCCTGGGTTAAGAACTCTTTCAAGGGAGGAACTTTAACAATCTTGAGCAAACAACCCAGCAGGACAGCAATCAAACTGCTATTCCTACCCTCAGTAATAACCAAGGGTTGGCTTAGATTGAAACTCTACCTTCCCTAGCCAGTGGGTGAAAAACTTCTGTTTCTGACACCCATTGCTACCCAGAGGTGGACTCTTGAACTACACCCACTCCTTAGCCATTGCTTGGGTTCTCCTCAAAACCTCAGCCTAGCATGAACAGCGCAGCTAAATGGAACGCAAGCTGATCACCCTGACAGGAAGTGTCCCTCCCCCCTCATGGTGCCACACAACTCCCACACAGGGCGGGGCCGACAACTTCAAGCCCACTGCTGTTGAGGACCAAAAGGTTTTCTCCCTGCTTTTAGCTATTAGTCTCCTCCTACACTCACAGCGTCCAGGTAACACTTATAGAACGGCCTAGAATAAATAATGTACTATTTGCACTTCAAAAGATCTCAAGTAAACCTGTAATTTGGACCTGAAGCCCATTGTTTGCAACAAGAGAATAGTTTAAAATAGTTTCCCTCCTTTTTGGTGACCTTTTAGGCCTTGTTCTCTGATCCCTGGCATTTACTTTGGCCCACAGACAGTAAACATTTGGTGGTAATTTAGTACCGCCGAACAATCACGGACTTGACTCCCCTTAGTCTTCAGCTTGTCTCATGAAATCATCACAGAGCTGCCTACCTGCACCTTAAATGCTTTAGTAACACACACACGCACACACATATACATGCACTTTCTAGGAAGAGAGAATTGAAATGTCTATCATGTGTTCACACACACAAACTGTGATTTGTTTCATCGTTCATGGACATGCAACACTTGACTATTCTTCTTTTTGAGACCCTTGTAAAATCACACATAGACAGTAGATTATTTGTAATCATGGTTGTAAATATGAAATGGACCAAAGCAGGAGGTGGTGTGAAAATGTTCAGAAACTATTAAATACTCCATAAAACTAAAAAGTGAAGTGCTGACTTCTACCCTATATAACAGCAGCTTGAGCGACTGTTCAGCCATGAGGCTGAGATGGCTTTTTTCTTTTGTTTCGTCAAAGATCATCATCTTAATCATTTTGCAGCAAATTCCAGTCACTATGTGAAAAATATCCTCCATTGATAGAGTTAAAAAAAAGTGTACTGAATGTATGTAACTCATTTATTATGTATGATTGTTCACTTAAATGATCTGTTTTAGAAGCTTAAAATCCCAGAAATGACTTTTTAATTGGAAATGATTGACTTATGAAACATCAATTGCGTGTGAAACTGGTTTGTCAAAATATGATGGAGATGAAAAGGGGGGAGTTCACCTGCCTGTCACATACAATCAAAAGGATGGTGTGGTTAAACTTCAGTCCAAATGGCGTTGCTCTTCCAGCTGGTTTGGTGGTTATGGATCCGTGTAAGAGTGTGTTTACACTCCTGTTTTAGCTCAGGTTCGTGAATAATCCAGTTGGGTTTGAAAATATAATGGCTGGTTGAAAAGAATAACATTTGACTATCTTACTATATTTGTATTTCCTGCACGTAGTTGTACTATTCAACACATAAATTCTCAAATAGCAGTTGGATTAGAACTGTATTAGAGACAGTTATTTATTCCTAAATTCACCTGCTCCTCAGTGAATTCAAACTCAAAACTTCCTCCATGTTTACCTGACATCTTGATACGTTCAGCATTATCGACATTTCCATAGCACTAATTCTTTCACTACAATAGGGACATGTCATACCCAACACTTTCTGGCTCTGACTTATTCTTCTCTAACAGAAATGTCACAGTCCCAATTAATTCATTCACAATTCATTTCAGTACTTTCACTTTTTGTTTTTCCAACAGCAGCAGTATTGAAACTGAAATAAAAATGTGGAGGAAACCTTTATTTCTGTTAAAAGATTCTGTGCAAATGTTTATTGTGATTGAGTGAAGCCTCAATTAGCAGCATGTTGGACACAATCACCACTAAATCATCTGCATATTGGCAAACTCGGAAACACCAATACCACAGTGTGCTGCCAAATTCTTAAAGCCTCTCATATTCAAACAACCATAGTTTGGTAAAAACGGGTAGTTCTGATTACACTGGAGGAAAAGGTTTTCTAAATACTTCTTAGTGAACATGACATTTTGGTCGCTTTCGTTTCACATTCCCAAAGTGGTTTACACAGGTAAACGGCTCATATTGCGGTCAAGTTTTGTTTAAGTTTTGTTTGTTTTTTTAGCTTGTGCAGTTTGGAAGGATTGACTTCTGAAATCATTCAGGAAGCCCTGACTAAAGTCACTTTTAGGTGAGCAATAAGACTCTCTTAATGATTATGTGCACTTTAATGCCAAACTTGTTTTTCTCCTTTTCTTCTGTCATTGTGAAAGCACTCTGTGGCACAGACTTAATCAGTAGATTTGTTTTAGTAGTAGAGTTTTAGTTTTCATCATCTTGTACTGCTTCTTGGAGTAGAGGTTACTAATACATACAATGACATTATACAAGTATAATGGATTATTATACTTGTATAATGACCCATTACACTTAATAATCCCTTATACTAACAACTATGATGAACATTATACTTGTATAATATGATTCATTATACATGTATAATACAGCAGTGTTTTTAAACTAGAACAACTGAAAGGACAAATGCTTTATTAAAGATACTTTATGTCTTAATGTTTTAAGTTTGTCAGGCTTCTTGTGACGTACAAGTTATATATTTTACTACTTGAGCTGAGTAAAATATCAGCAAAATCTGAAAGATAACAAAAGTGTTGTTTAGCAAAGTTAACAATTGGGCACATTAAAAAAAAAACTTTACAGAAAAGTGTAAGTACAAGGTGCACGAGTCGTGGCTGAGTGGAAAATTATTTACATGGTGAAGTAACGACCTTTATGGTTGCACATGAAGTCAGGAATGTTCTCCAGGACGGGGGCAAACGTCTTTCCTTCTCAGTGTTTAAGAAACCAGGCTGCAGTTCCTAAACAAATTCCTATGGACTGATAAAAAACCGTAATAATAAAAAAAAATGATGGCCAAAGCAATGAAAGAGCTTTTCAGGGTGAAGAGGAAGAATATACTCAACTGATTTTAATTTGAGAGAGTTGCATTCTGCCTCTGCTGAAGATTGGGCTTAAGGCAGGGGGAGCCCACCACAAGCAAGAGGCAAACCTGGCTGCAGTGAAGACCCAGGAGAGAATCACCAAGGAAGACTTGAAGGGTCTGGTAATGTCAATGGGACCAAGACTTCAGGAGTTAACAAAAAATATTGAATAAGATTATTTTGTTTGACTTCATGTGTATCTCTACTCTTGCTTGTGAGCCCCTAAACATTGGGTGCTATGTGCTTACGGACTGTATCTCCCAATATAGTTATTTCTTCTGATTTCTATATCAGTGTAAACCTACTCAAATAAAAGCTGAGGCTTGGCACTTAAACTTGTTTCTAACTGAATTAAAGGACAACAAAACTGTGATAATAATTGTAATGTTGGTAGCTCAGTGGTAACAGTTTGTCCATTGTAAGCTGTGACAAACAGCACAGTTAGCGTTCACTCACTGGGTCAGTTGAATTCAACCTTCATCCGACATCAACCCACATCGATGTTCACCATCGACCCATCGAAGTGTGCCCCATTGGTCAATAAGAAGATATCTTAACTGTGTTAGTCTATGGAGACTTGTTAGAGTCCAGAAGTATGTTATTGCTTTTTAGCTGTGTTGCACTATTCATGTTTTTTTTAACCTCCTTCGTCTAAACTGCTTCACCAAGGAAGAAGATAATGCTTTCTGTCTTCTAAATTTCCCCGCTGTGACCACAACCATTCTATCTAAAGAGAATAGTTTAGTCTTATGCTTCTAAATGCAGTACATTTCTTCAGGACCTTGATTGTTCTACTTCCTCAGGTTTTCATTTTTCATGTGTTCCTTTAGAACGAATGTGATTATTCTAAAGCCATTTCTGTGTTATTACCAACAGAATTCATATTGACAGAAATCAGATGTTGTATGATTTGACCTCAGGACGTTGTGAACACATTTGCACTTTAGTCTGCTGATTCATGAGCAGCACGTAAACTGTCCATGATTTCCTTTATTTTACACAATTATCCCCAGATGTCTGCTTTATCTTAGCTTAGCATTTACATCCCAATCCAGGAAAACAAAACAAAAAATTTGGTTTGCAGCATAAAATGAGAACTTTATCAGTTTGGTTTGGTGTCAAATAAGATGAAACCTTTGTGTTCCTTCTATACAGTCAAGCCTAATGAAATTTCATCAATCATTGCTCTTATCGATTTGGACCACGTTGGGGTTAGTGAAACCTTTTCACTTCTCTTTTTACACTCTAGATTATCTCTCACACTCCCGTTTTGCACAAACGCCACACCTGTATGTTAAGATGTTTGAGACTGTGACAGACAGGTGATGTGCCCCCCCACCCCACCCCACCCCTTGTCACTTAAACGTTTGGATTGATTTGTCAGATGAAAACATATTTGTGTAGAAAACCATGTTAATATTTAATATTCATGTTAATAAGGGACCGATACCCAGCCCTGGTGGAGAAGGGAGGAATGTGCCAGGAGTATCTGACTGCAAACAAAGATGGTGGTTGACAGGAAGTAGTCAATGTTACCCAGAAGATGGACTTTAAGACACAGATTGTTAGGTTTCGGCAATAAGGTTGAGTGTTGAGGCCAAGGCAATAAGCCCAAGAAACATTGCAAAAACTGAGTTCTAGAAAAAGTTGGCAACTTCCACCTGAGGTTAAAAGTCGGCCATCTTGTTGGCAGTCTGTGATCTTCGTCTGCAGGCAGGTGCTTCTCAAAACTGCTGGCACAAAGAGACGTCAGAAGTTCAGAATGTCTTAAAAATGTCTAAACATAACTGTTTTCAACAAGTGTGTTTCCAAACATTTCACAGTGTACCAGTTGGTTCTGACTATCAGTTGCTTCACAACAAAGCTACGTATTGAGTCTTATGCAAGAACATTTTTGTGTTTTTAGAACTCATTAATTTTTTGTGAGGTTTCTTTGTACAAGGATCCAAACTACTATGTCCCTATACTACAAAATATACAGGAATTTAGTGCTTAGCTAAGCTTCTCTCATTAACTGAATGCAGTTTTTTAGGTTTTATTAATTTCAATTAATTCAACTTAAAATGTCGTCCTATGAGTCTGCTTAATTTGTTAGATTCAACTGCTAAAGAGATTTGATTATCATACTAATAGACTTTCCAGCATTCGGGGTTGGAGAGATAAAACTGTCCAGAGTCTCTTCTTTTTTGTAGTCCTAGTTAATGAAAATAATGCAAATCACATTGAAGGTATGACAGTGAAGAATCTCAGCCATCCCAGTTAAGTTATGTGGAAGTTGAGTCATGGCTACTGGATATGTTTCTTGTTAGGTCCATATAACAAACACTGAAGTTAACTTGCAGTGTAATTCACCACCACTATACACTGGCTCACATAATTTCTTTGAACCAAGTCAACTAAACTTCTGCATTCTTAATCTCATAAAACAACTTAGAACAAATTATTCAACTTAAGTTCAATTAACTCACATTTTTTAAAGCAGCAAGGTAACTTGTGTATCAGTGTATAATGTCCATAAGGCTGCCTGCTCTGCTCTGTGTTTGGCAGTTTCATTTTCCAAGACATTACCAAGCTAATTTAGCAAGTGTCAGTATTGTAGTATTAGATTAACTGAAATAATTACAAAATATTAATGCTGCCACCATGTCATCATTAAGATAGGTGTATGATAGATAGATGTGGATCACTGGTGAATTTTTTTTGGGATGTGCAAGAAAAGTCTAAAAAGAAGAAAATTGGTAAACGCCACAAACTTTATTAAAGCTCCTCTATTGGACACTACAGTGTGACACCCAGGGTGGTCAAAACCTGTGGTGTCTCATAGATTTGTGAAAGGATACCTTGCACGTATCTATGAGCTGCCACAGGTTTTGACCAGGGTTCGATCTTCTCTGATTGGTTAGGAGCACCTCACTTAAAAAGGGGAATATCTCCTATATATCTATCTATCTCTGCCAGTGCTGTTCTGAGAGTCTGTGTCACAGGTAGCTTTGGCAGCACCTCTCCACATTAAGATAAATAATGGAGCATATCTCTACTAAAGGAATCTTAGAAAAACATACTGGAGCTTTAAATAGGAGCTTTAGACCCAAATGTGAAAGACATTTGGTGCTAGAGTGAAGCAATTCTCAAGATTTTGATCAGAACTGAGTGGTACAGGTGAAGTCCCAGTACGAGTGTCTTGTTTCTACACAACTGGCATCTCTTTCCTCCGATGTGAACACAGCAACTCCAGCAGGAACCACTCTGCAGGTACAGGATGATCATGTTGTTCTTGAAGGCTTTTTCTGGAATGAAGGATCGTAATTTTTAATGGTCTGATCTTTAAAGTCATTTGGTGTTCGCTGATCCCTGGACACTGTATGTTGCCACCATTTCTGATGTATACACACCAGTCATCCGCAAGTCCTCACTGGACCTTTGGGCCTGGAGAGTGCAGCCTCTCAGAGGGCCAGGATCCAGAGTCATGATTCATTGGAGACATAAAGCCATGCTCTTAATACAACTATGTTGTCTTTTTACACCACATACTCTTCTTTTTTTAAGAAAAGACTTGATGAAACACTTGATTGTGTGAGACACTTTGTGTTCACTGGCCCAAAGGGTTCTGACACCAGAACTGTTGATTATACAACACATTAATATATTAATGACTATATTGATTAGAAGCATTGTGTAATCGGTGACTGTGCTGTGGGTGTTGTCTTGTATTTACAGTAGCAGCGTGATGCTACAGAGGTGCCTGGTTCACCAACCCCTGTTACAGTTTTTCAGTAAAAACAGCTTAAGCGCAAAACTCTTTGCGACTGTGAGTCTTATTTATTTCCTTGAACGTACACAGATGCTGATGAGTTGATTTACTTCCTACAGGAAGTTCATCAGCCAGATGGAAAACTGTTTGTAATACATGTGGAAGGCCACATTTTCAAAAGTCATGTTTTATTTAGTGGCCTTGTCAAAGCTTGGACATGGGACCCAGTTAAAATAAATGGATAGGTGAAAGCACTGTAAAGTACCAAAGTACATTCACCTAAGTACTGAACCTAAGTACAATTTTGAAGTATTTGTAATTGACTTGATTATTTCCATTTTAGGCTTCTTATATTATAGATATTACAGCTCAGTTGAAAGTTTTTTGTTTTTTTTTTACATTTATTGACAGATCTAATCAATAATTACTTTTCACATTAATGTAGCCATTTTTTCTTATTACTGATGCTGTAAAAAGTCAGAACTGTTAAGTATGAGCAAGTCATTTCTATTTTTTCAGCAGAACATGGGCTATTTGAACATGTTCACTTTACATTATAAAAGACCAAGAATCAAAAAAAAAAAATGGAGCTGAATTTGGCATTTTCCAATATTCTATATGTATTTTATTCTTTTAGTTAAAGCTGCTTTTTGTTCTAATAATTTCAGTCAAGCTACAAAAAAAATGCCTGAATATAACTGTAATGAAACACATAGAATTTATCTACCAGAGAGATAATGATAGCTATATGCATTTTATAATAAATATGTAAATGAAAAGGAATAAATAATGTTGATGTTAGCTAAAAGTCTTCATTTAAGGGGGGGACGTCCTTAAATGCTGGGATTTATTGCATCAATTTGGCTGCAGCTGGGTGCAGGTGCGTCTGGTGGCAAAGGAGGAACATATTTTCAATGACCTCCGTTCACTGAAGTATTGTAAGTTCTGCTTTTTTCTTGTTTGAGAACTTTGCATAGTGTTAGCAGTAACCACAGAAACATGTATAATAATGACCATTAATGAGTGACAGTTGTAGTATAAACAGATCATTTTCTTCCATCACTGCAGCAGAGGTCTTGTGTTTGCAGTAGCTGCTGAAGACCAGCAGGGGGCGGATGTTGGCCTGAATGTGATCTCAGAAGAAAAGAAATGACTGCAGCCAGCAGGGGATGTAACTTTGGAGTTACTGTGTTCTAGAGTTTTGCTTATTAAGTTTGAGTTTTGCTAATATTCTAGCGTCTAATTCAGTATTGTTTAAGAAAGTATTTTACAGAGGAGCCTCTTCACAGGAAGGTGTGGAGAATAATTATTCTTCATATTCAAGGTGATTAGTTTACATTTTCACTTTTTCTTTAAAAGCCAGCAGTGGGTGAGCAAAAGCTCCCTCGTTCAAATCAAATGACATTTGTCCTCCAGATGACGTCATCTGGAGCAGCTGAATACCACTGATGTAGATGTAAAAATCAGTGAAATCGCCCTTTAAGCACAGTAAGCTTCTTGAGTAAATGTATTTAGTTACATTACAATACTGTTTTCCTAGTAGCTAGTGCATTCCAACAGTTCCAGCTATGTCCCTTTTTGGAAAACTCTCTCTCTCTCTCTCTCTCACACACACACACACAGTCCCTCCCTCCCTCGTCTTCACCCTTCGTTTGTAGTCCGCTGGCAGCAGTGAAATGTGACCGGACCAGAGAGCGACATGAACGGGCCGGAGCTCAATGAACTCCCGGACGAGTGTGAGCAGCTCGTCCCGTACGTAGTCAGCCTTAGGCGGAGAGCGCTGCAGGCCAGAGAGCTGTCCGCCGCCGGGGGCCTCTCCGACGGCTTTCTCCTCAAGTTTCTGCGGGCAAGAGACTTCGACGTGGAGCTCTCTCTGAAGGTAATGCCCACCCCCTCCAGGAAAACAAATCACTGCAACAAAGTGAAAGAGCAGAGAGACTAAGCTCATACAGACTCTGACATATTCAGAGACAACTTGAGAAGCGTTTGGAGGCTGTTTTTAACGACACTTGTTGCACAACAGGCCACATTATCCTTAAAGAGCAGCACATAGTGTGATTGTGTGTATACAGTGTAATGTGTGTACACCAAAGAGTGTTTTTACCATTATTCTAGTATCCAACAGTCGTTTTATTATTATGTCTGAGCTGATACAATAATCAGGGGCGGATGTATATATTTTTCATGCGGGGGTGTGTGTGTGTGTGTGTGTGTGATATTTTATATCAACAAATACTAGTCAACAACTTAAGACATTTACAAAATCATATCAATGATAGTTATTTATTGATTTGGTCAGTTCCTCTGGTGCCAAAGGTTCTACAAATCTGATTGGTGTATGGGGTGGCCAATCAGATTTTGATATTGGCCAGTCAGCCACCCCTGTCCACGCTCTGATCACGCCCCTGACAACGTCATGCAACTAGACTGCACTCAGTCCCATGGGGGCCAAAACAGCTAAAATCAGCCACTGCTGGAAACTAACTACTGTTTATTGGCAGATCACAGGTAACTGTGCAGTAGCTGTGTGAGCAGCCCAGTGAAAGTCCATGTAAAAAGATGTTTTGAAAGTAGCTTCATCAGAGAGCCAGTCCTACTCACTGTCCACTAATCTCACATTTACTCAAGCACTGCCAAGATTAACCTTTTCTTTAGTTAGTGATTATACTAACCTTAAACCTGGGAGGCCTTGAATGCATTTATGTACAAATACAAATTAAATTGTGTTTGTTTGCTGCCTCTTTTGCCCTCTCATCTACTTTCACTCCTCTGACTAATATGATCCAAAAGCAAATCATGTGTTCAGTCATGTAAAACCACGTAGTGTAGACAGTCCGGTCTTTTGCCCTAGGACTTTTGTCTTTGTCGTACTGACTGTCCAGTGACTGATATCCGAGTTTAGAGTGTTGTTGCTGTGCGATCACTACATTTCTAAAGACTGGTTGACACTTGGACATGGTGTGTGTGTGCCTGTGTAGGCTGTAACCACTTGTTCTGCATGAACACTTGGGGCTGAGTGTCTTGTTTTTGTTTGAATGCAGTAGGAGTTCGGCCAAGTGGGTCCAAGCTCTGCAGTTCTGATACACAAACAGACTCTCACATTTACCACACTAATAGTTGATTTGGTTTTTTTTTTACAACTTAACAGCCTGAGCTTGAATATTTATTTCCTGTTTGACCTCCATGTCCAGGGACATTTACTCTGAGGGTTTGGCTCAGATAACACAGTAGATGAAAAGTTGTAAAACATTTGATCAGTATCAACTCCTGCAAGCTTACAGCACATGTCTTCTTTAAAGTAATGACGTTTATGCTGCACTTACAGGTGATTGTGTAAGTTTGCTGATGTCCCCTGAACGTTGCATGTCTCCTGTGCAGCTCTTGCTAAACTATCAGCAGTGGCGGAAGCAGAGTCCTGACATCAGCGGCTGCCTGTCTCCCTCCTCTGTGCTCGGCCTCCTCAACACATCGTACCACGCCGTCCTGCCACAGAGGGACCACACTGGCAGCAAGGTGCTGATCTACAGGATTGGTCGGTATATGTGTTAGTGTATGTCAAACCACTGTACCACTCATACATGCAGTCGCAAGAAAATGTAAGTGAACTATTTGAAATTTCCTGGTTTTCTGCATAAATTGGTCATGAAATGTGACCTGATCTAACAGTATTTCTAAGATGAAGCTAAAACACAGAGTCATGATCTTTCATACACACAATTGTTATAAGTTTAGGGTGGCTGTCCGCCAGCTGAGGCTCAGAAGAAGCTGGGTGATGCAACAGGACATTGACCCTAAATATTGAAGTAAATCTACTACAGAATGACTTCAGAGACATAAAATCTCTGGAGTGACCCAGTCAGGTCTTATCCACAGCTACAGGGAGTGCTTGCTTGAGGTTATTGCTGCCAAAGGTGGTTCAACCAGTTATTAAAACACTGTTTGACTTTTTCTTGCCACTGTATGTCTTAAAGTGCATGTCGGGACATACACTAGTAGAAGTTCAGTGCTGTTTTCATTGTCACGTCATGTCGGGATTATCATCATGTTGGAAAAATTCTTCTGCTGCTGAGCATCTTGAGATCAGGAGGTTGACTTTATATACACTACCAGTCAAAAGTTTGGCCACACATAGGAATGACCATGTGTTTCATGAAAAGATACATGTCTTCAGTTGTGTTACCATCATTGCACATGGTTTTC
>JAUMHL010000149.1:0-13020 GCA_032362345.1 Sandelia bainsii | reverse complement strand
TCATTTCCATGGAAATATTAAGGGTTTTGTGTGATTTCATCAGGGGGGCTAATAATTCTGACCTCAACTGTACATAATTTATTAGAGCAACCTTCAGCAAGAGTAGCGTTACTGTTTAATTTAAGTGTTTTATTTTATTTATTTTTATCATATACCGGATTCATCAGCACTGACATTCACTGTATTAATAATAACAAAACTTTTCCTAACATGATGCTTAAAGGGCACAACTTTCCTTTAGAAAAGAGATTTCCAAAGATTAGCAGTATTTCCTGTTTCTGCACAGCTTATTTATCTCATATTGTGTTGCCGATTTCTATTATGAGATTACAGGTTCTTTTCAGAAGTAGTGCAGGTCCAATTCTGTGTATGTGCACCTGGTTTAAGATTGAATGACTTTCCTTTGTGGCAAACAGCTGTAATGCAATTTTTTGAGCAATGAATTTGATTGACCAAACTTTGTCTACAACTACTGCATTTTATGATTTCTGTAAGTCGTTCCTGCACCTCTGTCCTCTATGACCAAAACAGTACTACATTTGTGACACAGTTGTTTTTAAATGCATCAAACTATAAATCCTGAAATGCAGCTGAGCAAAAATGTGAAATGTACCCAACAAAATCTAATCAATGTAGAGTTGTCAGCATTTGTTTTATCTTGTTTTCATCTATTCCATCAATTTCTGTTGATCAATTTGTCGAAAAGCCAGACTAATTACAACAAAAATTGATTCTACTTGTGTTTTGAGTATCTAGTTTTTCCACATATTAAAGAAACTAAAATAACAGATTAGATTTAGATGTTCTGTATATTTATGTCCTTTAAGGCAAAGTACTAACTTCACCCAGCACCTGACATCCAGCATTAATTGCTGTATATCAGCCCAAATAGTTTTACCTGATGTCCATCAGCTGCACATTGTGCATGTTTCTAATCTCCTGCAAAACACAAGACAGCTACCACTTCAATATCTACACTGTGGATCTTACGTACACTGCTTCCATTGTATAGCTTTTTTTCCAACCCATAACATGTCTAAACCAATTCAAAATGTCCTGCAATAACACCGGGAGCCAGCCTTCTGATTTTTTAATAAACAGATTCACTTATACTTTGTGGAGTGAATGACACCATCGTGCACACAGACAAACTTGAGCTACTAAGGATTAAAAAACAAGGACACCTGCAGTGTTTGTTTGGTTGCTCACAAGCACAAAAAACAACAACTAGTGTTTGAGATGTCAGACAGTTTTCATGTCACTCCTCCAGACTAGTATATTTTTAGGGAAAACAACTTGTCATTGAACAAGAAGTACATGGTTATAGAAAGTCTGCTCTTAGTAAATATTTGGTAACACTTTGCTTAACAGCCATATTTCATATTCATGAGGAGTATGAGATGTTATAGTTGTATAAAAAACAAAAACAAACACATCTGCTTTCAACAGCATTATACTTATGAACCGTCTATTAAATATTTATGTATTGCTATTTATTTAACTTTACTACTTAAAGGAACACTTAAGCATCACAGTCTAACACTGAGTCAGTTAAACTTCAGAGATATCAATCTGTGCATTTAGGTGATTATGAATCAGTTTCACCTGCTTTGTTACAAATGAAAGTGACAACAGGTGCAGAGGAGAAGCAAAAGCAAGACAACCCCCAAAAGGGAATGGTTTTGCATGTGGCGGCCACAGACAGATGCTCTTTCTCCTTCCTGACTGATTCTTCTCAAGTTTTGTGTTTTGCTACTGTACTTGTTGCTACTGGTAGCATGAGGCGGTACCTGCAGTCCAATCATATTACTTCAAAGTGACACATTCATACGTGCAGTTACAAGAAGGTTTGCAGTGTCCCCCAGCGCAGTCTCAAGAGCGTGAAGGAGATACCAGGAGAGTTCAGTGTTCTGTGTTGTATCATGTCCATATGGTGCTTTGTGTTGATTTAATGTCTGTGCACTTTGTAACACTTTTGAACTGTGCTCTAGAAATACAGTCAATATTTATTTACCTACTTATTTAGTCTTTTATCTCTGTTTTATTCACAACTTCCATATTGTGTATGTCTTATATGTCTTTTTTTATTGTTGAAGCACTGATATCTGATTAAATCGTACCTACTTAGACTGTAGAGAGGACATTTATGGCACAGGAAATGGGATACAGATATCAGACTGTATGAATGATGCTCTCAGGTAGATCAATGACAATTACTAAACCTCCAAACTGGGGTCAGAGCATTTGCCTAATCAAACTTCTCTGTTCGTTTTAACCTTTTTGGAGACAACACAAAGAGCTGGAGGCAATTACACTTGGCTGCGGCTGAGAAATGATGTGGTAAACTGACCTTCTTTGGCACTATAAGGAGGATAAAAATCATTTTCCAATAATGTGAAAATACTTTGACCTTCATTCTGGACGCGGTTAGTCGGGTACAGTTTGTCCTACTATTACTGGCTGGTAAACACACACACTAAATGAGTGTACATCTACTGTCATCACATTGGAGAGCACAGGGCCTTTCTTCTGTGTTTATTGCAGTGTGAAACTATATATAACAGATAAAAGACAATGAAATTAAAACAGGCTATTGAGCATGTTAAAGAACTAAAGATCAGAGAGCAATGTATCTTTCATGGATCTAACGTTATAATGTTCACAACACAGAGAACCCCCTCAAATGTCATCCTAGAATGTTTCAAAGTAGTCGTGAATAAAACATCACAAAACAACCTTGTTTGTTTGTTACATATGTGGCTCACAACCACTGAAAAATAAATTATAATTCAGACATTTTCAAAACAAACTCAATAGTAGAATGACAACACAGTCATGCAACAAGGCCAATTCATCTTTTCAGTTTGTCCACTTTAATTGCTGCGCCATGTCAAAGGGGAGAAGTGGTGTTTTTTCAGAGATATAACAGGGCTTTTTTGGGAGCACAAGGAGACATGACATTTTGTCTGCACAGATGATTTTCCTCCTGTAGCAAAAGCCTATTCTCTAATAGACTGATTCAAAGCTGATAATCCTCCAGCCGTGATCTTTCACCATTAGTATTTTTAGTGTCACCGAGAATCATAAAAGTGCCTCACGGAAACTTTACATGTATTTAAAAGCTTATTAAGGGATGTGAAAGTATACTGTAGTTCTTTCATATGGAGAATAAAAACAGCTGTAGAGATACTTTTTAAATAAAAAAACAGCATACATAAAATCATAATTTTTTATCGCAATAGAGAAAATGATGAAAAGCAAAACAGAGATAAAGAGTGACTTATTGGATTTTGATTTGCTTCAAGCAACTAAAACAAACATTAAGTATAAATCGTATCATCCATGATGTTGCAATAGAGTTATAAACATATACTTCTACCATGGTCTGTCAGATGGTGAGACAGTTTGTCTTATTACAGATACAGTGATGGAAACAACACCCAGTCTGACTGAGACATGAGAATAATTCAGGAGCTGATTTACACTTACGTTGAACACAAAAAGGCTTCACAGCAGCAGTAACAAAACATCTGGATCTGAACATACACTCACACTGAGCTTCAACCTCTGATACAAAGGCTACTGTCATTACACAGGGGACTTAACAACCATGCGTAGCGGCATGGTGCTCTGCCTAACAGCAAATCAATATTTCTGGGTTAAAGTGTGATTAATGTATCAACGCTCTGAGGTGGACAGCTCCCAGCAGTGGTTCTGAAAACTTGTTAATGTCAGAGATCTATTTATGGAAAGTTATTAGCATTTGCATAGTTCTGCAGGGGATGGAGCAGAATGAACACTATTCTCTTTTGATACTGTACATGAATATTCACAAAGAAAAAAAGCCTCATTGACTTTCAGCAGAGAAAATGCTTCAGAAACATGCCGTGACTGTGCTTGACATGCAGTGATATACCACCATTATACACATTGTTTGTGCAAACATTAAGAGGCGCTTAGCAGATCAAAACTTGCTAATCAGGTCTACACTTACTGCAATGCTACACTCTCAACTTAAACTGCTCCATTAAACACTAGTCTTTATCTTAATTTGTGTGGCATCTGTCTGACAGTAAATAATAATGAAGAAAGCAAAACACTTCCAGTGTCTAAATATATTATATGATGGATAACCTTGATTTCATTCTCAAAGAAAACATGCATTTTACTTTTTATATCTATGTGGCTGCAGGCAGTGAAGGATGAAGTGCAGCAGACAAGCAGAGAACAACCTAAAATTACCTGCTCATTGAAGCCCTCGGAGACCATAATCTCACTGAGAACATCATGACGTTAAGACCACATTTACACATGGTATTATAATGTGATCTTTATCCAGATGTGTTATCTCAATAATCAAATTATGAGTCCTCCATTTACACCTGTTGTAAAGATCATTATCTGCATTTCCAATGCAATATGTATCCCATGCTTTTGCACCTCATTTAACATGCATTTTCAATACGCTGTATGTCAATGTGCTGAATGTCCACAGCATCAGGCTGCACCCAGGCTCTAGTGTGACTTCAATTAACTGGAAACATTTTAAAAGCAGAGCAGCCGCTCTTTAGCAGCCCTGTTTACAATACACTTTATAGTTGTTTTGCTGTTATTTCTTGTGTTTTACAAGTATAAACAGAAATGACTTGCAGCAAAATGTGGGAACAGATGCTTTGTAGTAGCAACCACGACATTTTGCTGCCTCAAACTTTCTATGTGATCACTCATTTAATGCCAAAAAAGCTGATCTCAGCTTGTGTCAATATGTATTTTTATTTTTTTCAACAAGGGTGTGACCATAAAATAATGATTCTGCAACTCGGTAACAGTCATTATAGTAAATATGATCCATGATCAGATTTCACACTTTTTCTGATAGTGGAGACAGTGGGTTTATTTAAAACACCAACCTCAACCTACTTTTTCCTATATGTCCAGGTTCTTGCTCTGGGGTTTGGAGAAATGGTGCCGTGGCTTTTGTTTGGAAGCTGTGTGGAATACAGAAACAATCTGTTCAACTGTGGTGTGGAAGAGATGTGGGAAGGGCAAAAAAGAGAGAAACAGAAGAAAGAGCAGAGGAGTGAACAGTTAAGTAAACTGCAGAAAAAAGTGACCCTACAGTATGCAATTTTTTAAAAACCTGTGTCAAATCTTCTGACATTTTGGTCATCTACACATAGAGATGTTGCCACACAAAGAGTGCACCTTTTTGCCACCATATATCATTCAGTGATCACTGTAAAGCTTTGTTTCAAACCAACCTTGTTCCAGTGCTATAACATATTAATTAAATATCACTTCAGTTAGTTCAGAATGATGCAGCTAGAGTTTTAACTAAATCCAGAAAATTCACATCATACTAATTTTATCTTTGTGACATTTGACTTTGTGTCAGATCAGATAAGGTGGTTTAAATGATGTATAAAAACCTAAATGGACATCCCACCGTTAAAAAAAGAAACTAGCTAGCTGCATGGACTTTTAATGATTCCTCTGGAATAACCTCCCTGCTGACACCAGACAAGCCGACTCCGTTGAGGCCTCTATATCTAACCCATCATCTTAACTCATACTGTACAACATCCACTGCGTTGTCCCCATAACAACACTTTAATGGGATAAGAAATGGAAGAAATCTCAAGAAGAGCAAAATGAGGAGGGATCCCTCTCCTGGGATGAAGATAAGCAACAGTGCACACAGTTGATTTACACCGTGAACAATCAGGAGAACATAATTACAGATCATGATTGTGGAAGACCTCAAGAAACGTCCAGGTGTTGCCAACAGAGTCATATGACCCACCCTCCACCATGAAAACCTGGAAAGACTTCATGGTGGGGTGCTATGCAAACACAAACCTGGGAGACCAGTAGAGGGAGAAACAGGCACCAGCTTTGACACTCGTGTTTGAGGGAACAGAGAGTTATAGAAGTGCATGTCGTTTCAGAAAGTGTGTTGAAACTTTGTCAGCAGAACAACGTGAACCAAAATGTATGAACAAGGTTTAATAGATTAGTTGTAAATGAGACCAACCCACCAGCAGGAAATGGTAACAGGTACAAGCCCTGGAGATATAAAAAACATCAGTACCTGAAAAATACTTTATGCTGTACAGATGGTAAAGCAGCTTGAGGCAAACTTCCTCAATATCATACTCAAAATGTGTTTTCCTCATCTTATTTGGATCATTTCTGCTTTTAATTAAACCATTATAACAAAGTTTTTGTATACCAGAAGTGTTGACTATGAAAATCTCTTAAATATAAAGAAACCATGTGCAATATTTTTTGGTTTCTTTAAAGTTCAGTGACATTACAACATGGAATTGATTGAAAAGTGAGTGAGGTATTAATTTAAGGATGTGAGCAGCAACCAATGTTTCACTTTGATTTGGATTAATCCAAAGATTTTTAATTCAACACTACACTGACTTTTTGCACTGGCAGATGGTAGGTTGAGTCAAAAACAGATCAAACTTTCATTATGTTTAGTATCTCTTTTACGACAATAGAAAAAAACTTTCAGAGATGCAAAATATTTACAGTAATAGTGTTCATAAGAAATCTGAATCTTCAGTTCTCTGTAATGTGCCGTACAGAAGAGTTACACTAGAAATGCAGCCCAGATGAGACAGACAAACCATATAAGACACGAAAATGACAAACAGAAATATATCTAAGATAAGATGAACGTTATTGCCATTTTCCCAAAATCTTGAGTGGATTCTTGAGTCAGGCAAGCAGTGTGAAGTATTTCACCATGTAGGTTATTGCACACGTAAAACTTAGTAGCCTTAAAAAAGAGCAGCATTTCAGGTGGTACACTATGGTACACACTCATACTATGCAATATAACTACATAGTAGTTATAAGATAGCAGCCAACATCCAATAGACATTATTGTAGAAGCAGAACATTATTAAATATTTCCACAGTTATTGCACAAATGTAAATTATTGCATTACAATGTGTACTGAATACTAGACAATTTTATTATATATTTGATGTAAAGTTTTTTTGTTTTGTTTTTTACATCAGATGCCTGATTAGCTAGTGAAATATTAGCAAATTAAAATAAATACCTACTTTACATGTCTACAACCAGTTTGTCACACAGTACATATCAGCGCAAGTACGGCGTATCAGTGTCTTGTCCAAGGATACCACGACATGTAGCCAGGAAAGGGAATCGAAGCGCTCACCCTCAGGTGCTCTACCCATTCAGGCCGGCCCAATATTTACCAATATTTATGTTCTCTTAGTTTAAAGGTTAGTGCTCCAGCTACATGATAATGGTACTGTAAGTAAAAATCTATTAATTTGTTATTGTTTTCATGGGATTTTGCTTGCTCTGCCCTGATGTGGAGAGGTTGTTATTTTTGAAACCTAAAGACAGCTTCAATGATCAATTATCGAGTAGAAAGTAAAATCTCATAGTTTTTACTTTAAACACAGTCTCTAAATCACAGCAAATGAATTAGTAAGCATGGAAAGAGAACATGAGTTCAGGTTAAATGTGCATTTTACAAATCAGAACTGGCAAAATGCTTTCAGAAACACTCTGTACTCACTGACTAATTGTAAGAGGCCAGAAAACATTTTGTTAGTTTGAAGAGACATCAATTAAAATAATTTAATTTGAGCACTCAAAGTGGCCAAAACATTGGCAGAAAAAAAACTAAATCCAATTGCAACAAACTGAACAAACTGCTGATGCTTCATGTGTTTATACTAGCCTCGGCCCAGGTTTCAGTCAAAAGGGGGTGTACATGCCAAACCCAATACAGAGCACTTTCCCCTCTAAAATAGACAGATGGAAGGGAAACTTTGCTATGCTTTAATTGGGCATTTTTCTTCTCCTGTCTGAAAGCACTGAGTGGTGAAACAATCCCTCTGGTGAGAATGAAGCAACCAGGAGACATGCCCTATCTTTTTGATGGAAGGCAGTCATGCTTAGCACGACATCTCAAAAACTAGCTGTGGCCAAGACACAGCCTGTGGTACTAGCAACACTCATGGTCAGGTTTTTCATTTCCCCTGCTATAAGGGACACAACCATAAGGTTCCCTGGCCAGTTAGCAGAACCAGGTGCGAAACGGGCAATCAGTACTTTATCACCTGGGGGAATCCCTCAGTGGCAGGAGCATTCAAATGTGGTGCAAGATTATAGAGTTTCTGTACTTGCTTGTTGATCTTTTGGGGACACGAAATCATGAAATGGTGAAAATCCAACTTCATCCATCTATCAAGAGTGTTAGATGACATGTTGAGTACGTGTCTACAGGATGCTCTACAGCAAACACAATTCAAAGAAGGGCATACACGAAACAACCTAGCGTGTGCAACATAACATATGAAGGCAAAATTGGTTCTTCTAGCTAAAAATACAAACAGTAAATCCTGCAAAACATTGAAAGCTGTCAGCTGCCAGAAGTTTTACTTGATTTTGTTGCTGTATGGCAATGTAAAAAAAAATCTAAACAATGTAGGCAATTATATTACAGGTGACCGAAGTGTGAATGCTTATAATAACATGTCCTTGGATGGCAGCATGGAGCTCTGACAAAAGCAGACTCTGGTTAATATGGATGTGTCGTATGTTCTCAGGTGCAGTGTGTGAAACCACCTCATGGGAGACCAATCTCAGTGTTGACATTTGCATGGATGGAACAACCGTGAGTGGAAGACAAACTCATGAATAGAAATAAGTGTTTGTATGGATTATTGTGTTGGATGTGGATGGCCTTTAATGAGAGGGAAACACAAAAAGAAAGACCTCAGTGAGTGAGAGTAACTGACAGAGAGCAGAAAGTCTTAGTTGCTCCTAGAACATACAGCATGTGTCTTTTTTCATTAATGTAAAACGCTCATTTCTGTGTGTGAGAGACAGGGAGTGTACTATATACGAAAATTAGCTAGTTAGAGCATACTGTATTTATGTCATGGTATTTGACTATTTGATATGCCCCGTATATAACTGTGATCTGTGATGAAACAGCAGACTGTTGAGGGTCATGGGAATTACTGCAGCGTAGCGTGGTGATTGCAGCATAGCACTAACTGAATGGTAAACTCTGCAGGATGGAGTTCTTTTCTCTGGAGGCTGGGACATAGGATAAATTGTTTACCAACTGCATGTAAGCGTGATTGAGAGAGACACAGTCAAGGAGTCCACATGCTCCTGAACCTGTAGATTCTCTAGTAATTTCCTGTTCCCGTGACTGGTATCAAGGGGCCAGAGACAATTTTCTATGTGGACACAATTTGCCATCTCAGGGCCTTGGAAGATTTCAGTCAAATCTTTGTCTCGGGTCAAGTGGGAATAAAAGCAGCAGGATTGCTGGAGCCAAACAATGACAGTGTCTGCAGATACAGTAGGATTAAACATTCCTGAAAATCATAGAGAGATTACGATATAAAATCCCACCCTTTTTAATGCATTTATGAATATATTCATTTCATGTTTGGGGTTTAGCAGGCATTCAACTCACTCATTTCTAAGTGTACTTGACTCACTGTTTGGCGTGCAGGTCAATGACATTCATGACACTTGTCCTGAGTTTCACCTTTTACATAAGCATGTACTGTAGAGTGAGCGGAATCTAAAAACATGTTTTTAAAGTCTCAATTGATCTTGTATGAGCCTCTGTGATAGACTAGTGACCTGTCCAGCCAGTATCCCGGCTCTTGCCCAATGTCAGCTGGGATAAGTTCCAGGTCCCCACAACTTAACAGGTTAAGTGGTATAGATATAGATGGATGAATTATTGCGTCTTTCACTGAGTTTCAGACTGACTGTATTAAGAAGAATATATTGCTATATCTGTGTCAGTTTTGAAAATCCTTTTTACTCAAACACCATGTTGGTGTGTTTATATTTATCAATCTTTTGTTTTCATGACATTTGTAGCAGTTATTAAGTATTGCATTTTATTTTTGCTATGTAAAGCACTTGGTTGTAAGATATTTATTTGCTGATTGGCACTTTACATTGTTGTTAAAGTTTGTGTTGATGTTACGTATATGCATTGCTTGTTGGTTAATGTGAGTGGAGTTACACAGCCCTGGTGTGTGCTGCATTACATTTAAGATGATCTCTTTGGAAAAAGGCTAACATGTTCGTGAAAAAGAGCTCGATAAGTGAATTGTATGATATAATCACATTAAGCTGGCCATTCTGAAACTACTTATTGTTTACAGGCAGTACGTGAATAAGCATAGGACTGACATTAAGGCAATATACTGTCTTAAACTTGTCAGTGCTCAGGTCAAGAACAGAGGAATGTAAAAGGTAAAAACAGAGGAAAGGAGACATAAGGAATAAGGCTAAAATCGATACCATAGAAGTACAATAACAGAACAGTCAAGATTCATCTCGCCGAAAAGGGACAGAAAGAAAGATTTAAGGTCACCAGGAGCAAGGAAAAGCTGCGTCTGCAAATTTACTCTGGAACTATTTGATGGTCAGGGACATGCAAGAGGCAACAAGTTCAACATCAACCCAAATGAGGAGAACATTTCACAATGTACCCAAGATAAAAAGTATTTCACAAGAAGGGGTGAGTAGAAAAAAAAACTTTGAAGGTTCTGCTCAAATCAAAGCTCTGTATTTATATAAAGCTGAAGTTAAATGTAATTAATATTTGTAAATTGTTTTATTGTTGGTTCACACTAGCTCACCAACATCTATTCAAACTGTTTGCTGGTTCATCTGTAGGTCATGAGCACGAGTTTCTGGGAAGAGAGAACGAGGACATGAGGACAACAAGATGAAATAAACTAAAGGGCTTACCGTTATCTTGGGAGGAAAAGAATAAGAAATATTCAATAAACGATTTAGGAGAAAAATTATCATATCTATATGCTGAAAATAAGAGAGCAAGAGGTTAAACGAGAACCGTTAAGGATAAAATCAACCAGCTATAAATATCTTCAGTAAACAACACTTGCCAAATGTTTGCAGAAAAGGTGAACACCGTGTTATACAGCTGCTGTTTACAAAGCGCAGGTTGTTTAGCAGTACTCCTGCTTTGTCTGGTGAATAATCAGATGATGCCAAGAGACTTCATTGATTCCTATTGTTGTTATTCTGCAGTGGTTGTCCTGCCTCGCTGTGCTGCTCACAAGTCAGAGGAGCACAGGAGGGAATACACTCTCACACACATACTCCGATGCACAAAACACTCACAGGGGGGTGAACATGCATGATGTACCTGCACATGAACATTACTTAGTGTCTTTACAGATTGAGGAGCTGGGGAGCTTTATATTTATTTACGCTAGGTTCTCCAGATGCTCTCAATTTCTCTCTGTCGTTCCCAACCACACACCCACACACTCAAAGTGGGGTCCATCAGATGGCTTACACGAGTGATGATCTATCACAGCTACAAATATTGAATCAAGGTTCTAGCTCATGAATCCCTGAGGTGTTCCTGTTTATTTATAGGCAGACTCCGATATCATAATACATGCCCCCCTGCAGCAGCATTATTAAAAGACAATCTGGAGGAATATTAACAGCATTTGATGACTGACAATGGCCAGAGGCCAGAGAGATTTGGATTCTTGTTTAATAGATCTTCAGCTGAGACATTAACTGAACATAAATACACATTCAACTATGAAAATTTATTACCTTACCTCTTTGTTTCTCTGAGTTTCTTCTTTCACACCTTTTCTGACAAAGAACAGATCGCACGGTCCTCTAAACCTTCAGAAAATGAACCAGAATATAACAAATTTACAAGATACAAAGATACTAATAAGTATCTATTTATAATCTATAATCTAATAAATGTGTCATTTGGTATACATAGTCAACCCCAAACTTTGTAATCAGCAATAATAAAACAAAACACACTGTAAACATGTCAGTTAGTGGCGCTGCCTTTAAGTAAAACTTAAACTGCCTTTATCAGCTAATTTTGTTCTGTCCTACTTTTATTTCTGTACAGAATCCAAAATGCATGTGTGAACTGAACAATCAAATACAATTTGGTCCAATCACTGAAGGTAAAGATCAGGTACAATAGAGTTTTCTTCCAAAAACCTGACAAATAGATGAGATTAGTGGTCTAGAAATGGTCAATTGTCAGAACAGTCACTTGAATAAAAAAGTGCTATGTTATCTATCTACCAAAAACTTTGTACCACTCCAGGCCGAGTGCATCTCTTGTGCCACCGAGCTTTGACATTAAAGTAAAGAGGAGAAGAGGGTAAGGACACGAATGTCACCGGGGATCAACAGGTAATCGTCTGCTATAGATGTTTGATTGCATTAGGAATCCTTAAAACTTGACTTGAAGATATCCTGGCATCCCAAAACCCCTCTTGCCCGCCCTGAGCAGATTTATACACAGGGCATTATTACATTTCAAATTAGAGTACAACTCACTTCAGTCAAGAAAAAATGATTGATGAAGTATCAAGTCACTTTGAATTCTAAATAAGCAGCAGAGGTACAGGGCACACAAATGAGAGACGGTCTGCAGACATAACGAACACTTGCAGAAATCCCAAGAGTATTTAGATTACTGTCGCTGCTGGCTGTAAATTAATTTATAATCAACCTGTGCTTGTTTCCATCCCTGCAATGACAGGTTACATTTTCAGCTTGTGAAACCTAAAATGTCACACTGATGCTGATGATAGAAAAAAGTCAGTGGATAACCAAGGTCATTAGGATTCACTGGGTCATTAATGTCTTCACCTGTGGCTCTAAAGCAAAAGCAAAAGGATCAACAAAGCAATTAAGGTTCGTCCTCTGGGTACCATGGATATACATATACAGGTAAATTTCAATAAAGTAGAATATCATCCAAAACTTAATTAATGTCAGTAATTTAATTCAAAAAAGTTAAACACACATATTATATAGATTCATTACACACAGACTGATGTATTTCAAGTGTTTATTTCTTTTAATTTTGATGATTATGGTTTACAGCAAATGAAAACCCAAAATTCATTATCTCAGAAAATTAGAATATTGTGAGAAAGTTCTATGTTGTAGAGTCA
>JAUMHL010000148.1:0-13027 GCA_032362345.1 Sandelia bainsii | reverse complement strand
TAGAGATTGTGTTATTTAACAGTTGTATGTTCTTTTATTTGTCATAGTTTTCACGGTGTCTGCTGACAAAAGAGAGAAAGAGAGAGAGAGATATGCGAAATAAAAAACTCAAAAGACATCTGTATGATGCGTGGCCATTTCTTTGAACCGGTGTAGCTACATGTGTAGTTATCTGTTATAAATATGGATATAATTGGTAGATTAATTGAGTATGGAATAATTATTTGCAGCTCCAGTAATGTCTGTGAGATAATCTAGAGATTAAAACATGTATGTATGAAACTGACTGTTCAGTCAGTGGTGCCTGGAGACATGGGTAAACTGTACATTTATCGCACAGTTTTTTAAAGTGCCTAGTCCAGCAAGTGTTATAGCTAGTGTTATAAACATGTAAAACTGTTTCATATTTAGTTGACACTAGAAAGGACCAGTATTATTTACACATTGTCATTTCCACTGTTTGACATCAGGGAGTAAAGATGTGAAATTAACACAAACCACAGATAATGATCCAACTATATTTGGACCCTGTGCATTTTTTTACTGTGTGTCAGTAGAGTTTCTGATGTTTGATTTATGAATGAGGTCGATTCATCAGTAATTAGGCAAATTTTTATAAAGATACCTGCATGGAGAGAATGAGGAAGGACACTGGTTGAAACACTTCAGAGAAGAACAGAGAAGAAGATTAAGCACCAGGCAAAAAGATGGAAAAGCTTTGAATAGCAGGACAAACGTCCCCATCACTTCTAAGTGTGAGAGTAGTAATAATTAACAATAAAGTTTATGAGTCTGACCATGACAAAGTGGAAAACAAAGTCATCAGCTCCCCTGAAAGCCACATTATAGCTGCACACTGTTCAAACAACAAAGGTAGAAAAATAACTGGTGTACGCACCACATAACAGAAATAGGTATACGCCGTACAACTGCGTGTACCCGGGACTACACCACTGACCTTAATAATTGCACTTTGTATGAGTCAGGAATAGAAACAATGGAACATCTTTTCTTGTAATATACAGTTAATTCAGAAAGTTGGCCCTTCTGTTTCACCAGTACCCTATAATGAAAAAGTGAAAACTGAATTTAAGAAATGTTGCGCATACCATTTCTATAGAAGGCTTCATAGCTGACAATGCATGCTGTATCTGAAACCAAAAACCATAAGGTCAAAGGAACTGCCTGCGGAGCTCACAGACAGGATTATTGCAAGGTACAGATCTGGAGTAGGCTACAAGAACGTCTGCTGCACTGAAGGTGCCCAAGAGCACAGTGGCTTTCATAATTCTCAAATGGAACAAGTTTGGCACAAACAGGACTCCTCCAAGAGCTGGTCACCCAACCAAACAGAGCAATCGGGGGAGAAGGGCTTTGTAGGAGAAGTGACCAAGAACCCAATGGTCACACTGACAGAGCTCCAGAAATCCTGTGTGGAGTTCAACATTATACAGTGAGAAAGATTATTCACAAGTGGAAAGCCTTCAAGACAGTTGCCAATCTTCCCAAGAGTGGACGTCCCAGCACATCTACCCCAAGGTCAGACCGTGCAAAGCTAAGAAAAGTACAAAAAAAACAAAGAGCTACATCTTAGATCCTACTCTTCACTGAGCTTGTTAAACTTTAAAGTCCATGACAGCACAATTAGAAGAAGACTGAACAAGTATGGTTTGTTTGGAAGGGTTGTCAGGAGAAAGCCTCTTCTGCCTAAGAAAACTTTCAGTGGTCAAAAAGCCAGAATCTCAAAATGCAAAGTAAGGAAGGAAGTAATAAGATTTCAAAATGTAACAGGAAGTTCTGACAGTGACCAAGACAGGTAGTTCCCTGGAATGGTTTTCAGTTCACATACTGCCTTGTCAAGAGATAGTTTGTGACATTTCTTGCCTTTTTAACTTGTTTTAGACCATCAGTTGTCTTGTCCAGAGGAAGGATGGGTACATCACATGGGTACACATACCCTGCTGTACTGTACATTAAAGTGTCATTCCTTGGGGAATAGACACAGAACTGTTTATATCATTACAAAGGATTTGAAATCATGTAAAGATCTTAGGAACAAATCCATTCGCTAAGTGTTTTGAAAAGAAAAAGGTGCTTGAGGGTATCAACATTTTTTTTAAACCTAAAAAAATAAATAAATAAATACAATTCTGAAACTGTTCTTGAGAATTAAATCATTCAAATACTTAAAATGTATCTGAATAAATTAATAATGAATAGCAGGTTAGTTATTACACATGACCTCCTTAATTTGTTTGCTGACATATTTTTAATGTCTGTGTTTCTCTAATTTAAATAAATACTTTTCATCTTCTTCAGTTCAGTTTTCTGTTGAGTGAACAAAGACTCCTTTAGCCTTTTACACTTGATCAAGACTAATTAGAGAAGAGAGTGTTTTAGTCCTGGTTAAAACTCTAACTTATTACTGATCTGTGTGAGCAGCCAATTACTTACCTTATTTAGTTGCCAATATTTTATTTAATCCTTTCCATTACAGGGGGCCAGACAGATTCAGCGATTCACAAAAAAACTGACTTATGGAAGAGACTACAATTAAATTTCCAGTGAAATTTGGATAGAGGCGGGTCAGCCTTACACATGGCAGGCAGTCATAGCACAGTGATAGCCTAGTGGGAAGGGGATAAAATGATGAAACTAGATTATTGAATAATAAAAAGTCTAATATGGATCTATGATTATGTCTCCCAACATCTACTAGTCCACTATTTGTTTGATAGGTGGTTCGGAGTGTTGCACTGGGGACAGCTTAGCTAAGTGGGGAACTTGTTCATCCAGACACATTAAAGTCTGCACCTACAGTGTAGGAAATGGCAGAGAGGTGCGGTTAATGTCACCAGTCTCCAGCCCCTGAAAAAGAAATAAAATCCAGCAGTATGGGATTACTTTAGATATCCCCAAAACAAATGTGAGGTTGCCATCTAGGACGTACATCTACTTCGCAAAAAATGTGGAGCTTACAACACATTAAACATCTTCACCCAGTGTGCCCCTTTTATAACTTTATTCAACAATAGAAAAATGCGTGAACGTTTAATCGTTGATTAAAAAATGCACCATAGAACTGATTTCCCACATCCTGGCTGAAATAAGTGTCTGAGTGAAACAATCAGTCTGCGCTGTTGAACACCTGCAGTAAGGTGGCTGCTTTCACTTGATAGAAAAAACAATCCAAAGATAAAGGTAACAGTTACAGTTACAGAACCAAAATGGTTCCAAAGATCCATCTCAACAACTACAACAGTAAGATCCTGCTTTTACATGAATGCATGAACATTAATAATTTTATTATATAAGATTTCATAGTACAACAGTACAGTAAAGAAAATAATTGTGATAATACTTGGCTAGATACTGTTACTGAACAGTTTCAATGCAGAACTGTAACATAGTACTGTACTGTGTGACATTAGTTAATTAAGGATGTAAATGCTTCCTCCACCTGATACTGTAAAACCATGATATTTTCTGAGATGGTTATATCATGCTATTGCAACTCTAACTCCAAGAGGTATTCAGTGACTTCCAGAAAGGTGTTTCTGTTTCTTTTCAGTCTTATTTTCCCTCTGTCCCACCTTTTTTTTGAGGGACGACCCACTGGCAGGATAAGGCATCACTTAGGTGCACATGTGCATCTCATTCATGTTGCAAAAAACAGGGATTGACTTATGAAAGTAAAATCCCTCTTTACAGCACTATTAGGGGCCAGAAACTCAACTCAAGGGCACCTTTACTGCTTCAATATATCAATATAACAATGGTGATATTGCTATTTGTTTTTCTCATATCCACAGAGACACATCTCAAAAGTTTATCTATCTATCAAAGAGTTAATCTATCCTTTAGCAAATTAAAGAAATAATCATGGATTTGACAATTATTTTCCTCATGTCCACAGAGACACACCTTGAGCGTTTATTGGAGGATCTGTGGTTGGAACAGTACTACAGAGAGAAGCTGTCCCTGAGCACATTACTTCAGATTGATCTGCCAAGTATCATTCAGATCTTCCATGGTATTTTCTAAAGAAGCTGATGATGGTTAATGTGACAACCAGGAATGTGAAATGTACATCAATAAGTGAGTCAAACTATAATATTGCATCAGACATTACAGAGTTAGATATTGATAATCTGACTGACAGTCCAAATTCAGGTGACAAGCAAAACCCTCTTGACATAATCACTGCTCTCTTTCTGTGTTCTGATGGTTTTGTATAACAGGAAATGTGAAAAATGTCTATGTGTCAGTTTTCTGTACCTCTGCTGCTCCCTAATTGTGACCCACAACAATGCAGACTTATGCTTTAGGCCATGAGAGACACTGTCAGAAGCATCGACGATGCCATCAGCAAGGCCAAAATGAACAAGTGACAACTTGAACATATTTGTTGAAGATATCTCCAAAGAACTTTGATGAACTGGTCATTTCCCAGCATGTTCTTGGTGCTTTCATCATCCTGAACAACATTGATGAGGAACAGTTTGCAAACTGGCTAACGGTGTATATGAAGGACATTGCAAAAACTCTTAGAGAGTAGTATAAAATATAAAACAATAAAATTAAAATAAAACATCTCCACGTGTTGCTCTAGAATGAGCTTTTCACCAGATAGATTGGATGTGGTAAACAGTGTCCATTCTGAAAATCACCCTGTGAAGCAGGAAGAAAAAAACAACAACATACAGAGCACTGGGCTTCACTACATCCACCACAGGCTCTGTGGTGGCTGAAAACAACAAAACTTGTCATTGACATATGCTCGTCATCTGTGATCAGCGATGCACGTTTTCATTGTGATGCTACTAATTTTAAATAGCATCCTTACAAGTCTTACAAAGAAATTTTGTCAGACTGAAAAATTCCCCCAGATGCGAGTCTACAGGCATCAGACTAATGGAAATGTGTGATAGCAAAGTTCAACAAATACTTTGCCAAAAGATATGAAGCAAAGCCTGCTGATATTCATGATACTTGGTGTAATATCACACATAAGCAGGAGTTTGAGTTTGAACATATAATTTTATGTTGCTAATTTTGCCATATTAGATGTAAAGCAACAAAGTAAGAGAAAAATATTTCAGGAGTTGGGGAGAGGGCATCGTTGTCACCAAACCCCTCACCAAAGTGGTGATGGCTTCGTTGTCACCCCACCAGGGGGCAAGAACTGAACCAGCATCCTCATCGTCGCCACGCCCGAGGGCCAGCACTAATGCACTGGTGTCTTGGACATTCCCCCACCTGGGAGCAAGGACTGGACACCCACAGATATAAGCTGGCAAGACGGAGACGACATCATCATAATCACCACGCTGCCTGGGGGCAGGGGGCAGAAACCAGAAAGGCAGTGGCAGTGGAGGAGACGTCCTTGAAGCTGTCCCTCCCGGGGACAGGAGCAGGAACAGGAACCAGGGAGACGGCGACAGCGGAGGAAACGTCCTCAACGCCGTCTCACCTGGGGACAGGAGATGCAGCACTGCCAGATCTGGCTGGCTGGAGCGTCAACGATGCGAGTCTTTGTTCACTCAACAGAAAACTGACGCGACCCTGCCTGGGAACAGGAACCGGGTGCCCACAGACAGGAACAGATGTCAACATCGACGGGGCAACAGGGCAGGAAGTGCCAGCATCGACGTGCCCAGGAACATGACAGGAAGTGGCAACATTGACGCACTCAGCAACAGGGCTGGAAGTGGCGATGTCGATGCGCCCAGAAACAGTACAGGAAGTGGCAGTGTCAACCCGCCGAGGAGCAGGAACAGAGGAGATTGCATCAGATTGGGGGGTCCCCCATGACCACAGGAAGAACATCCCCCTTTCTCCCAGAGGCCTAGGGCTGATGGCCAGACGAGTTCCCAGGTAAGGTGAACAAAAGTCTGTGGCGTCAGCAGGAACTGGGGTAACTGCAGGAACCATGACAGGAGCTGCCGCAGAGGCTGGAGCAGCAGTCAAGGCCGGAGCTGCAGACGCTGCGGAGGCAGGAACTGATGCTGGGGGCGCGGCGAGGGCTGGGTCAGTGGCATAAGGTGCGGCTACAGTGGTGACAGGAGCCGAGACTGGGTCAGGAGTCAGGTCTGAGTCAGGTTGGCCGGACAGCGGTCGGCGCGAACGCCGTCTTCGGCGATGGGCTTTCCCCTCCGAGCAGGCAGGTTGTGATAGAACCATGAATGCGTGGCAGGTCTGGGGTCTAGGGGAAACAAGTGAGGTACTGGAGGCCGGAGGGACAGGCGACTCTGAGGTCTTGACTGGCCAGGTGAATGGGTGATAACTAGGGGGTCCCAGGTTGGCAACCGAATGAGCCTAGCCTGGGCCCAAATCCCCCTAGCTTCCAGTGGGCTCAGGGTAATGGGGTCCTGAGAGTCACAGTCAGACAGAAGGACAGAAGGCCGGGTAGCTGGGCCCTTGCTATGGGGGCCAGACTGGGAAGCAAGGTGGCAGGCAGCCTGTCCCGAGCTAGCTGCACGCAGGGGAGGCTTGGAGGTCCGATGGTGGCTAGCAGGCCTGGAGCTAGCTGCAATCAGGTCAGATTTGGTGGCAGGATGGCAGCTGGCAGACCCCATGCTAGCTATTGACGATGTGAGCTGGGAGGCAGGAGAGCACTTGGCACGTCCAGAGATGATAGAGTGAGTGGGCTGGAGCCTATCCCAGCTGTCATCGGGCGAGAGGCAGGGTACACCTTAGTGGCGTGCGATACCGCAAGCTTTGGTATCGATCCGATACCAAGTAAATACAGGGCCAGTATCGCCGATACCGATCCGATACAATTACCTTATAAGGGCAGCCTGCTGGAAAATGCACTCCCGTTGCATAAAAGTAAAGTAACAATGTTTAAATAGCTTTAAAAACGTTAAAATCGCTGTAAAAAACACAACCAAACTCACAAAACATGAATAAACAAAAACACCAGTGTTAAATTAACATCCAGATCCAGGATACCTCTCTTGAATCAAGACACAATAAGACAACAAAAAACCCAGTCACATTAAATCACTTTAAAAACAAGACCAAATGCACAAAACAAAGAAAGATGCCAGTGTTACATTACGTAAATCTAGTTCCAGGATACTTCTCTTGAAACTAGAGACAATCACAATTGGGGCTACTAATGAATTATTTCTGTAGAAGTGCATTTCATGGCAGACTGGCCTGCCACAAAATGCACCCCCCTAAAAATACAGTTTCTGTTTGTCACAGAATTGAACAACTTTGACAGTGAAGTTGTAGGACTGATGCTGGTTAGTGGTGTAAGTTTCATGGATGTGACACTTTCCTAGTGGGAGATAGGAGGGGGTGCATTTTCCGGCAGCAACTCTTGTAATAGTACATACATTTTTAACCTTTCACATAACTATTCATTAGTAGCTTATTAACAGATAATACAGGGCTTTTTCTGCCTATTATCAATCTTTTGCCAGTGGGTCAGTTTCAGTATCAAACCTATTCTAGTCCTATATCTAGTCTATGTGCATATCCTCCTCCTTCTCTCTGTCTTCTCTTCCTTTGCAGTGTATTATTAGCTAATTGTATTTCATAAGGAAACTGGTTATACTTTTCACAGTAGCTGAATTCTGTTTGTTTATTGACTCATAATTTTAGAGCCACTCCTGTCGAGGGCACAACCTCTGTGTGCTCGGTTTGTTTGTGTGAGAAATGTGCAACTTGGAGCATATGACGCTGATGACGCTGTTTATTTGTGTGGTGTTGTAAATCTAATTGTTTCTTTTTACCTTTTAATTTGGGGCAAGCACCAATTATCATCCACTAGCTTTTGAGATCTTTTGGTTTGTTTATTTTAATCCATTTCATTTATTGGAATAACTATAGCTGTTCCCTCCATCTTTGCTGGTGGCAGTCAGTGGGCACACTTGGGGCAGGATTGTTTGGTGCAGTAACTGGTTCTGTAGTGGAGTTGCGTGTGGTCTTGACTGGGGTGTGGGCACCTGTAAATTGGATGAATGGTCTATTTTATTTGTGAGCTTGGTTTTATTCTGCCTTTGGTTCCATACTATACTGCCTCTTCTGCCTGTCTCCTTTTCTGTCATTTTAGGTTGTTTAAAATGACCAGCAAGTGTTTTTTTTTAATTAAATTTTAGTAATTAATAAAATTTCTTGTAAATATAATTAACTGTAATGGATATTTTGGCTGCTGTCTTCATTCAATAGGAGTGTAACTCTACCTGTTTGGGGGTTAAGTACATACAGTAACATACAGTTCAAGTTTAATTTGAATCCCTTTCTAGTATGATATCTTAAAATACATCTATTTGGGAGCACATGTCATACAATTCTCACGCAATGGCTTAGCTGTGTGTTTCAGTATTCATTCACGCCCAACACAATAAAAGGGCAAACCTGAAGTACCACTGGCATTTGCAAGAGGGTGTCAAATTATGGTCATTCATGTTACAAAATATTGCATATAAGGCAGAAATAAACTCAAGGACACAAGAATTAAGCTATTTTCCCATGGACATCCCATCTTACAAAGGTAGGTGACCATGCTATTGCTCTTTCACTCTTAGTGTGAAGACTTGAAAACCAATGTAAAAACAATACAGTGGTGAAAATATATGTTCTGTAACTCTACAGAACACATTATACAATTTGAGGTTGTTGTACTTTGCATTTCATGTTACATCATGCAGGAGAATGTTGTACATTTTACTCTGCGTCCTTTATTTAAATTACAGATATTATATATGTCTGTCTATAATATTTTACAGATGTAGATAGGGATATAAAATATGATGCACTGTTATAACCAACCCAACAGTAAAATTAACTCCACATAACTACAAAAATAATAAGCATAAAAAGTAATGTTATAGACTGAATAATGATTATTTTGACTGTTTTGGCTGGTGATACATGTACCTTTACTTAAGATGAGATTCAAGTATGAGATTCAAGAATGTGGGATTTTAACTTGTAATGTGGTAATTTTACATTGTTGTAAAATACTCCAAATACTCCAGTACTTCCATTTGCAGCACTGTCTCCTAAAAATTACATTCGTATACAACTAAACTGCAATCCCGATTACGTTTTTGTAGAGAACGTAATTGCGACTCAATTACGTTTTCTGTTAACATAATGATCATATGTTCACAATTCACGTATTTTTGTCCGCCAAAATATCCGATCAACATCCGGTTTTCTGTCGGCTAAAATATCCGACGTTACATTTCAACATCCAGACATGTGAGTGTAGAGATATGTAAGTGTTTTATGGTCGGGATCAGACATCACAGAAATGGGTTAGGGTCAGTGAAAGACTGGGGGCTGCTTAATGGATAAAAATATCATTTCACACAGTCGCTTCACACACACAACGTCTGCATTAAAAGGGAAAGCAAAACACGATCTTTTTTCTTACCCTAACCTCAGTACTTTTCTTGCCTAATTCTAACCTCACAGGAAACTCTAGTCCTGAACTCTGGTCTCTGGCATATCAGTCCTGCACAGTAAACGCTTGTAACCCTCCCCAACCACATCCTAGGAATTCGCTTTGCATTAATAAATGCAGCGTGTCATTCATTCATTCACAAAAATACGTTTCAGTACAACGTGACAAATACGTTCTGTAGAAAAACGTAATCGGGATAATCAAGTTTAGTTGTATACGAAAGTAATTTTAGGAGACAGTGTTGCCATTTGAAGATGCTATGTTTAGAGGACTTGATACAGTTGTGAATCGGCAGATTTTCTATTTTAGATTGATTATTGATTGCTTGAGTTTGGTCTATATTTTAGTATTTTTAGCTTTCTAAGTTTGCTGTATTAACTTTTTTCCTCTCCTGACTTTTAGTGAGATGCAGACCATATAACCTGGACAAAGAGTAGGATGAGTGAGATTATATCGACAATGGATAACTCTGAGGAAGAAGAGGTAAAGACAATAATGGATAATGGCAAATATTAAAAATAATAAAATTAAATATCAACCACTTTGTTCTATCTGTTATGTACGGATAAATTACAAGATGCATATTTTTCTCCATTATGAAGGAGTTCTATGATGCATCAGATGCCGCCTTTGACTATCGTGAAAAAGACTCTCCTGCAGCACCACAATCTGACTGTAAGTATAGCAGTGCAGCTTTATGTAATCTGTTAAACAGTAAGAAATAAATGACTAAGAATGTGTTTTACTGTGGAGATACTGTATGTATATGTATATATATGTATTTTTCTTATGACAGATGTTCCTCCACCAGAAGTCACAGATGTCCACGCTGGCAGTGAGGTTGTGTCTCTTGGTTTAGTAGAAACTGGTTCCTCAGTTGGGTGTAAACTGCATATAGAATACACCTCTGACACACAGAGAGGCAGTGTGATTGGTGAAGACTCCTCCACTGTAAATGTTGAGGGACTGAGTCCAGGGATTGAATATACTTTCATCATCACAAGGATAGCAGAAAATGGAAATCAAAGCAAATCAACAACTGTATCTGTCTTTACAGGTAAATCTGAAACAACATATTGCTGTTTGACTTCAAATGAAATTTCTTTTCTCAAATGTTTCCAAATACTGTAACCCCAACAGACAACATACGTCATATACTCAGGTAGGATCTCAGTTTGTTAGAACGGTTTGTGTCAGACTACAACATTTGT
Source organism: Sandelia bainsii (assembly GCA_032362345.1). Classification (NCBI taxonomy): domain Eukaryota; kingdom Metazoa; phylum Chordata; class Actinopteri; order Anabantiformes; family Anabantidae; genus Sandelia; species Sandelia bainsii. The sequence continues at coordinate 2,392 of JAUMHL010000148.1, read as the reverse complement.
TCTATCTGTACAAATTGTGCTAGGCTTGTTGTGGCTCTGCCTGCATAGGTAAGTAACAGAAAAAACATTGTTATAAAAAAGAAAATTATGATACAAATAAACGTACAAAGTTAGTCAAAACAAAGGAAATAAGTTGCAACAACTGTACTCCTAGCTCCATGCATTTGAATGTGTTATGTCTTGTGTCTTAATCTAGCTATCTAGCTAGTGGAAGGCTCTGCCACATCACAGCAGGAAGGTTTTGGGTTCAAAACTGCCAGTTTGGGGCCTTTCTGTGTCGAGTTTACATGTAAGCAAAAACAAGAGGAAGCAAGAATTGCTTGACTCGGTTAAGGCATATATTGGAAAAAATGATTAAACCTGCTGACTGACTCTAAATTAAGCCTTGGGCTGGGAGGGGTCCTAGAGGTGGACCATCACTGCTATATCTGAGAAGCAAATATAATAAAAGATACATCAGTGGTGGTAAATACGACAGTTGCTTATGCTGATTAGCTAAAGCTTGTCAATGATAATGTGTCAGGTGTTTGTTTGTTTGTTGTCCTCCTCAGTGCTGTATATTTTATACATGATGTAAGACAGGATGCAAAATTGTGTATTTTGACAAAAACCAAGGGTTTCAGGTTACATCACACAACATCAACTTGATTACCAAAAACTGCAAGTTATAGTTTTAAGCTTGCGTCTATGCTTGAGTACATTTAAGAAACAATCATGGATTTGATAATTTCTTTCCACATGTCCACAGAGACACACCTTCAAAGTTTGTTGGAGGATCTGGGGTTGGAACAGTACTACAGAGAGAAGCTCTCACTGAGCGCAATACTTGAGATTGATGAGAGGACCATCACTGATCAACCAGCAAAGTGTAATTCAGATCTTCCATGGTATTTTCCAAAGAAATTAATGATGGTTAATGTGACAGCTAGGACTGTGAAATTTACATCATTAAGTGAATCAGACTCTGATGCTACATCAGAGAATACAAAGTTAGATCTTAAGGATCTGATCAACATTCGAAACTCAGAGGACATTTTAAACCCTCTTGATATAATGACTGTATTGTTTCTGTGTTCTGATGGTTTTGTACAGCAGGAAATGGCACTGAAAATGTCTATGTGTCAGTTTTCTGTGCCTCTGCTGCTTCCTAATCATGACACAAAACAGTGCACACTAATACCGTGGGCCATGAGAGACATTGTTAAAAAGTACAGACCTCAGTCACTTTCTGAGACCAAGGGTTTTATTGAGGACAGAATTGTTCTCTCTGAACTTCCAATGATATCTTTTGTGAGACTGGGTGAATGCTCTTTGTCAAAGTCAGAGATCCTCAATAAGCTTCTGAACAATTCTCAGCAGTATCATGACATCTTTGTTCACTGCAACATGGAGTGTGGTGACAGTCCAAGAAGAATGTCCAATGGTTTGGTTGAAATGACTTGGTACCTTCCTTGTGGAAACAAAAACATTGATATTTTCAGTGAGCCAGTAGCTGTGGCCAACCTTCGTGGAGACATAGCTTCATTTGAAACACAATATTCCTTTTTGTGTCAAACATCTGCAGCTGTTTTTGTGTTCTTTGACAGTCTCAACTCTGGATGCAGGCTACTGACCAAGCAGCATAACAAGGCACAGATCTTCCTGGTGGGTAACCATCAGAGCAACACCTTCAGTCTGGATGTGTTAGAAAAAGTTGCAACTGAGCTAGATTTGACAAACAGCAATATTATTTTGAGGAGAAATGGTATGAATGATGCAGACTTTATCAAAAAATTGAGGAAAACAGTCATTGATGTAGTTGAGAACTCAAAGATGAAGATGCAAGTAGAGCAGATGGTTGACATTGCTCATGAACTGGGAATCTCAGTTGATGAAGACTGTCCAGAGTGCCAGACTGCCAAGAAAAATGCAGATGCCATCACTGCAGAAATTCAAGACATCCTTAAATACAAAGAAGCTCAGCTTCCACTGCAAGGTCAGATATAGAAGGAACTGACAAGCTTAGAGAAAGAAGAATTTCGACTTCGAAAACTTGGTTCAGAAAACATAGAAAAGTGATCTTCAGACACAGAAAGAAAAACTTCGGAAAAAACAGAACTCTCATGACATGTCAAATGCAATGAGCTGTTTCATCAATGCAATATCAAGCCCAGGAATAGAGAGGTGTTACTTCCTGAAATGGATGAGAATCAACCTTGATAATCTGTCTCGGGAAAAACTGTCTGGCCTCAGGGAGCTGTACAAACAGAAATGCAATAATTCTGAGAACAAAGAGGAGATTAAAGACATTGACAGACAACTTTCTAACGGCTCATTGGGAACTGAACACTTCTTCCGTGAAATGGGTCAGATCTATGAAGCTTCAGTTTCTCTTCCAAAAAAACACCCATCA
>JAUMHL010000147.1:0-13072 GCA_032362345.1 Sandelia bainsii | reverse complement strand
CATGAAACCATACTGCTGCTCACTGATCGTCACCTCTCTTCTTAACCTAGCTTCAACAACTCTTTCCCATAGCTTCACGGCATGGCTCATCAACTTTATCCCTCTATACTGAAACACCCAACTGAGAAGCATGAAATTATCTTTTGTTTACAAGTAGCAACAGAAACACAAGAAGTCGACTTTATATTAGATGTTTAAATACATTTTACACACAAGATACACACAAAGCAGCTGAAGTTATCCTGCAGGACTTCTTATTATTAACAGTGCAGTGAACCAGAAACAACACATCAGACTCACTGATTATTAAGAAGACGTTCAGGCTGAATGAGCCGTACACGACAAAGTCTCTCCTCCAGAGGTCGTACTGCTGATTAGTGCTGTTTTCTTTACTGTTGTTGGCAGGATTGATAGAAACATCTAGAAGAATAAAAATGATGAAGATGAACTAAGATGTGCTGAACAATCAACAAAAGATGCAAACAAAATAAAGTAACTGTAACTTTTATTTGGTTTTACTAACTATACTAACATCACCAAGAAAAAACATCATACAGCAGGTTCCATATTCAAAGTCTTCAGAAAGCTGTTATAGGATTGTCTACCTGTGTGCAACAATTTCTGTAACTTGGTAGGTTGGAGAAATTCTGTGTGTCTTGCAATTGGATTATGACCAGTTTAGAGTCGTGGCCCATCAGTAAGTACCAATTATTTAGATCCTGGTAAAAAGTGTAGCTCTGTGAAACTTTGATGTTTCCTTGTTATCTGATGCAACAAAGGTGTTGCTGGCCTGGTATGAAACAAATAATTAAAAACTGGGGCCAAACGTGAGAGAGATGCAGTGTTGCTCAAACACATCAGAATGGCAGTTTACCATGAGGTGGTTTCCTCATCGTTCAATTTGACAATACATTGTAAATGTATCAGTATTTTATGAGTGGTTATCATTGGGATATTGTAATGCTAACACAAGTTGGAATCTGTGTGCAGGAGGAGCTTGAATTTCTGAGACACAGTTCAACACTTTCAGCATTAGACATGTTTGAATGACAGGTCACCGAGCCCTGATTATAATTCATGTATTATACTGAAAGTGGACACAAATGGCAGGATTAAGGAGTTTGAACATTTACAAAACTACTGGATGCAGGAAGTTTCAGAAGCTTAGCTATGTTATGTACATTTCTGACTTTATTTTATTTCCTTTTGAACGCTTTGTAAAATAATCATGTACAAATTATGTGCGTGTCAGGACAAATGTCACTTCTAAAAGTAAAATCTGTTGTTTCCCACTTTAAGACAAAAAACAAACATTTGTTTAAAAAACCTCACCTGAGACCAGGTGGATCATGTCCACAAACTTAATGCTGTTTTTTATCCTCCTGCCACAGAAGTACAGTCTGCAGTCCTCTGCTGTGATGTTTGTGATCATCAGTCTGTTTCCAAAGGCTGAGTACTTGCTGGTAAAAGTATAAACATAGTACTGGGAATTAGCAGGATCTGCAGTGTAACTGCGGCCGATGAATCCTCGAACCTGACTGTAGATCTCCATGTACCAGTAGGTGTCTGAATTGTTCACTGAACAGTTTAAAGTGATGTTCTGACCCAGCTCCACTATGACCTCTGTCACCTTCTCAGACTCTGCACAGACCAGAAACACCGGCAGGATCATCCAAAGCAGATCCATGATCAGGTTCAGAGACTAGAGAGAGTCTAAAACCCAGAACAGATCTGATCTGACACCGTTTCATCCTTCAGACAAAAGTCTCTTAACTTCCTGTTTCACAACATTGTCACGTTGTGTTAAAGTTCTGTTGAGATGAACCACAAACACTCGTCAGACGCTCAACAACCGGATGTTAAACTTGAACATTCTCAGTCTGGTCTCTGCATCAGGAAGTGGCCTTGATTGGGTGAATTTCACAGATTTTCAGGTCTTTTATTTATTTATTTATAAATAAATAAATAAAAAATCTGAAAATAGTAAAAAGATTCACACACCTTCAACCTGCTGCCTTCAGTGCAGTAATCGCTTTCGATCCTATTGTTAGCAGTAGTACTACTACTAGTACTCCAAATAGCAGCACAATAATAGTATATTGGATAAACAAGGGTACAAAAGAAAATTAGTGAGAACAACTTTAATAGTATTAGTTACAGTTACTGTGTAAAGTAACTGCAGTAATGTTTTAGTTGAAGCAGTAGTAATACTACAGAAATAAAATGTGTGACAAGTTACTAGAACTACCAGAACTGCTGTAATGCTAGTGTTAAAGTAGTGGTAGTAACAGCAAGTTTGTAGTACCAAGATGGACCAGTAAAGGAAGGTAACAGTAGTAATATTTGTAGTAGGAGAAACCATTAGAACTAGTAGTACTGTAGAGGTAATAGATGTAGTAGATCTCTGTAGTACAGGTAGAGATCTAGTGTCATTAGTAGAAGTGGCTCCATCTTGTGTCAGAAACTTGTTACTACAGAAAAACGTCTGATTTTAACTTTTATTTTCAATTTTCTTCATCTACAGCACAATTTAGTTGGTAACACGTAGTATAATTTAGACATGCAGGTCCTCACAAGCAATGTACAACAACTGTACACAATCTGTGAACCAGCTGAAGAATAATTAACACATTTCTATGCACATTATTTCCACTGCAGTAAAAATACAGAGCAGAGTTAGATGGAGGGAGGTCAGAGTTCCTGCCGACTGAGGACCTGATGATGCTGGAGGAGTCATAGTTACTTCAGTACGTTTCCCTGCAAAAACAAACAGAAAAAAAAATGCTTCAGACATCAGCTTACACTACACCGGCACAATCCTGGAGACATTTTAGGGACTGGTAGTTGAAAACAGACACCAACAGAAAGTCACTGACTCTTACATGTGCACTTATTACAAAAACAGAATTAAAAACATGCTCTTGATGATTGCAACGGTGTCAAAGACGTGTTTTATTAGGATGTATTTTTGTCATGTTGTTTTATTGTTAGAATTCTATTGTACATTTGTGATTGCTTGAGTTCATACAGCTGTCAATATAGAGTATAGTATCTAAAGTTCTGTCTAAACCACAGAGCAAAGTTTAGAAATGTGCGAGGAGCTGATAAAAGACAGAAACTTTGTCCCAACTCTTCCACAACTAAGATAAAATCAGACATGTTCTAACATGATGGAGTCAGCATCAACATGTTCTTCTTCGTTGTTACTTTAAACACACCTGGTTACATCACAACAGCTCACCTGAGACAGTGAGGGTGACTTCCTGTGGGTCTTTGTGAGTAACATGGCACTCGTAAGGTCCAGTGTCCGACTCCTCGACATTCTTCAGGATGATGGAGAAGTTTCCCTCCTTGTACAGATCAGGGAAACTTTCCACTCGACCTCTGAACTTCTGGTTCTGGGATGAAACGTTTGCTACATTTTCAATTATGTTCAGCAGATTTTTGTCGTCTTGGTCCCTCCAGAAGACGGAGACTTTCTGTGGCAGAGGTTCATCTCCTGTGTAGACACAGGGCAGCAGGACCCTGTCTCCAATAAAGCCTGTGAGGTGAACCTGGCAGCTCACTGAGAGAAAACACAGAAGATTTAATCACAGAATTTTATCTGAACAAATGACAAACTGTTCAGGCAGCCATCACTGTGTCATCAAATGTTACAGATCATAGGTTATAATGTGTTTCAGATGTGCTTTATGAAGTCAGTGAGGACATGATGATGTAAGATTTGTGTCTTCAGAGGTTTCAGTTCATCCTGCCTGTAAAGAGATGCGAGCTGTTGTCTCTGTGTGGATGTGTGAACCAGTAGATATCAGAAGTCTGAACAAGGTCCTAGTCCCTCCTCAGATGATTAACATGTGAAAGTGTATTTTCGTTAGGATGATTTGACCTGTCACTGTGAGTTCACATCAAACTCTCTGGCCAGACATAAAACCTTCAACAACTCAATAACCCAGAGAGCTTCTGTGGGATCCTAAGATTTTATTCTTCACACTGAAATGTAGTTCGCTCATTTCAGTCAGGTCCATAATTCTATGAAAAGTAACAATGTTCATCTCAGCCTTAAACTGCTTAGATTTTTTTCAAGCAAAAATATCAAACTTGTTTCAATCTCTCAAATTTAACATAGTGTACTTTTTCTATTAAACAGTTCACATTCTGACTGAGCTGCAAACTGAAGGGTTTGTTCATTCAGGTTTAATTCTGCTGTGACATTTTCTTCAGGGTCCATTTAGTATCTGTCTTAAGCTTTAAGGTTATTTAGCATGATCATCCTCACATTTCTTCTTCACTTGATTTCACAAAACCATTTAGTAGTCTTATGATTTTGGACTGTTTAGCACGATCTTGCTCTGTGGCTGCAGATGTTTCATTTCTTCTTCACTTGAAGCTTGGAAGTGTCTTAAATTTCAAAGAAAACAGGACTTTTCTGCAGAAACGTACCTGTACTCAAAGTGAAGACCATGAAAATGTAGCTCACTGTGAATCTGTGGAGGAAAAGAAGATCAATAATTCAACATGTGACACATGTGCTTTCAGGTAGTAATCTACATACACCAAGTTCCTCCTCTGACTTCAAGACATTAACGTTACTTTACTTCCTACGTCCTGTATCAAGACCTGCAGCCAACAAACACCATTAATCTGTTGAGTGGATCCAGAAGTTTAACACGAGCTCTTTAAACACAGAGAACAGTTAGTGACGTGACAACATGATGGTGAACAGAACGTTTCATTGGTTTCTAATGTTCTATCTTTGTAGAAACCTCCTGCAGACGTCCAGGTTCACTGTGGCTTCACAGGTCACAATAATTCATTTGTGTCTGTGGTTCAGACCTGGACTGGGTTTCTGATGGTTCTCTAACATGGAGATAAACCACACCCAGGTCTGAGGACAGATCAGCAGAGAACCTGCTACTTCCTGGTTCCACATTTAAACCTTTAGACCCAAACATCTTTATCTGGAAACAGACTCAATATTAAAACATAGTTTAAAGGTTTTTAAGTTTCTTTGGTCTTTGGAACTTGATAAATGTTTAATAAATGAACATAACTGTGTCAGTTAACATGTTTCTTCCTGTTAGTGATTATTCTGATAAAATAAAATATCAACATTATATCTGTTATCACACGTACATCAGTATTTCACCTTTTTAATTAAACTCTGACTTTAGTTAAAGTTTGACTCATTTATCACTGACTTTAGTTTTTGTAGGTTACGGAAGTAAACAGCAGCTAAAGCTACAAACTGACCGTTACATCAGTTATTTATCTGATTTTATCTTTATATTGATGTGAAACACGCTCCGAGTATTTTTACTCCGTCACGTAACAAACCTCATGATGATTCAAATCTTCTCTGCAGGTATAAAAGTGGAAATTTAAGTTTTTTACAATTATTTCCAGTTTCCTGACATAAGCTCCAACATCTGCACATGTCAACATTACGTACGCACGTACGTAACTTACTTCTGTACGTTTTACGTCACACGCCGTAACTGTCAATTCAACTTTTTTACATTTTAATACTTTTAGTTTATTTCTTAATTTCATAATCTGTAAAAAATATATATCTACATAAAACTACAAATACATTTAATAGAGACTGTAACTGAAACCAGTTCATACTTTTATGAAAATAATCAACATATGATGTTATTTTATGTTAGAATACTCAAGTAAATGTCCATTACCAGTAGAAGTACTAAATACATGTAAAAGTACTAACTAAATGCTCTAAAGTGTAGTTAAACGAGCCGATAAGTATTTTAAACTTGATGCTGTTGAAAACATTTTTGGTTTGAACATGTGGATCAGATGTGCTGAGAATCAGAGACACAAACCTGAGACGCTCGGTCTGATGTTCTGATGGAGCCTGGTTTATGGTTCAAGTCACAGACTCCACTGTCTGACTGCTGCATGATGAGAATCCTCAGAGAAACTGATCACTGGACTTCTGAAGACCTGGTTCTGGGTGGTAAAGTCTGGACCACCTCTCGACTTTGTCAGTAGATGTTTTTCACCGTAGCTCCTCTGACTCTCGATTGGCAGCTTAGCATGAGAAAAACACATGTCCGCATCAGACAGACTTTTTCTGACGCCGATGATGCAAATAAAAACCAAAAGTAGGTCTTGTGTGTGTTGTGGTCGACGTCCTGCAGCAGCACACAGAGAGATATTAGACCCAGTAATAATAACAGTATGAGAAGACTTCAAGCAGCTTTACAACAGCACAGCTGCAGGTTTTTGTTCATTTAATAATATTTAGTAAATAGGAGAAAAGTCAGATCAGATATTTATGTTGTTGCTGTAGCAACATGCTGCTGAACAAACTGTGGTCAGACTGAGGTTCGTCATCTTCACAGACTCAGAAAAGAGGGAAATAAAACTGAGGTTTAGTGTTTCTGAGAATCACTTCATGGGCTGAGACACTGATCACGGCTGTTTGCTTGCACAGACGTCTTGGTTCCTGCAGAAACCACATCGCGTGTTAAGCTGCCTGCAAAACATAACTGTCACCACATTTACTTCAATATACGTCAAAGGGAAACACAGAATAGTACTTTTAAATACAAAATATCTGTTTAAATTATTTTTATTGAACACAAAACATGATAAACTCATAAAATCAGATCTAACTTTTTACTGGTTAAAGACTTAGAGGAGAAATAAAAAAGGCACCATGGTAAGATTTTAATTATTTAGGTGTTTTCTGGTTAAATCTAGTCTGTTTTCCTGCCTGTGTTTACACCTTGTTGTGAAGCCTCTAGATTTATAGTCTTAAAGCCTCTGACGGTTTTAGTTTTTTTTAATCAGAACATCCAGGGTCAGAAATCCAGACGAGATCAGAGACAGAGTTCAAACAGAGGGAGAGACAAACCAAGATCCAGCAGGGCTGAGACAGAGAGGGGGGGATCCAGAAAACAGGCCAAGGTCAAACACCAGAATACATCAAACTCAGCGTTTCTTGGGGTCAGGCACAGGGACAGGTCGAGGAAGAAATCAGGTCAGAATCCAGGAGGACAGATAAAGACAGGAACCAGGGCAGGCTGAAGAGTAGACGGACCAAGAGTCCTGCAACAATCTGGCACATTGTGAGTGACAGAGGTGGTGCTTATGAAGAGAAGGAGAACCACAGGTGGAGTCAATCAGGGATGATGACTGGTGAAGCTGGGATTACTGAGGGTAGGAGGAAACAGGAAGTGGGATGACAAAATAAGAGCATGAAACCAGAAGTAAATGTAGAATCCTGACGTCCTCTTCTGACTGTGACACACCTTCCTCCTGAAGAGCTCTTGACTAGACGTTGGGAATCGGGTTTTCCTCACCATAGACAGAATCCTGCACTCATCCACTTCAGGTGTCATCCAGGTCTTCCAGGTCTTCTGCTGTTGCTGAGCTAACAGTTGATTCCTTCTTTTTAAGAACCGTTCTTCTGATCACTAGTGATGGGACTTGTCACTAGCGTCTGTCGAGTAATCCAGGGAATTCTTTGCGAAGCGTGTGTCGAAGCTTGCTTCCATGACGTATGTGATGACGTATGAAGCCTCGCTAGTGGGACGTACCACGTGAGTGGTTCAGAAAGTGGTTCGTGATTTGGCGTCCCGTCCAAAATATATAGGACAGAGAAACGCAATAAAATGAATGAACATGTTTTCCAAGGTTACAAAACCACACTCACTCTCCTCACCCCGTTTTTTTAATTGCACTTTCCCTTTGCCACCATTGTAATTTCAAAAATGTCTGGTTTAAGTCTCAGAGAAATACACACGTTATTATTATGTAGATTTATTCAATTAAGTTTACAAAGTATACAACTATGTTATAATAGCTTGACACACACGAACGAAAATACTTAGTTCCTGGCTCATTATACCCATGTCAAACTGTGGCAAGACAGTTTTAAGAGCATTATAGTGTATATAGGTACACTAGGAACACATCTTACAGTCTCTGACCAGCAGGGAGTCTGTGAGCACATGAAGCCAGAGATGAAGCCTCGAGAAACCAATTGGCTGCGAGGCTTCAAAGCTTCATGAAGCTTCATCTGGCCATCACTACTGATCAGTGTCAGTGTTTTTATGTCTCCGGTGGGTTTATTGCGTCTCTTTCTGCCTCCTTCTCTTACACAGACACAGACTCTTTAGACCTCATGCTGAAGCAAATGTTCCACTCAGACCCCTCCAGGTCTTTTACCTGTTTAATTAGTGAGGGAGTAACGAGGGAACAGGCCACACCTGGACCCGCAGCTGCTCGTCATCAATCGTCCAATCACCTTTGAGCCACTGAAAATGAGGAAGTGTGATTAAAAATGTCTCTGATTCCTAAATCAATTATTTTTTTTATTAAACTCTGACTGTACATGAGCTTTACTGTAGTAGTAGTAGTACTGGTACCTCCAATAGTCAAAGCAGTAGTAGTAGTACTGGTACCTCCAATAGTAAAAGCAGTAGTAGTAGTAGTAACGATAAAAGCAACAGTAATTCACATTAGTAGTAGTAGTAATTCTGGTAACAGTAAAAGTACTGGTGCCAACAAAATGGTACTAGTACCAGTATTTACAGTAATATAGTCAATGTTATAGTGGTAGAAGTTGGAGAAGTACTAACAGCAGGAACAGAAACAGCTAATGTAATAATATTTTGTAGATATACTGTGGCTGTAGTGACACTGACAATACTAACATGTATAGAGGAAGTAGTATCTGTAACAGTAACATCAGAAAAAGTACTAGTATTAACAGGAATAAAAGTGGAGGTGAAAATACTTTAACATCAGTAGTAGCAGTAATACTACAGTACTGCCACTCTAATAGCATTGCAGTAGTAGCAGTAACAACAGTATTAGAGCAGTAATTGCAGTACAACAGCAAGAGTTTCTGTTAGTAGTAGTGATGAAGTATTGATGAAACTCACAGTACTATGATGAAGTGGCTCCATCTTGTGTCATAAACATGTTACTGCAGAAAAACGCAGACGTAAGATTTTTAACTTTAGATTTTATTTAATGAGAAAACAAACATTTATTTTTTACTGTCAAACATTATTGCTGATAAATACATTGAATAAAAGAATGAGACCTTTAAATAATCATAAAGAGCGAGTCCACAAAACAAACTGTAACAATCTTTATTCAGCATGATGCTGATTATTATTATAATTACAAGTTTACAGTGATTCAGTGCAGCACAGAACAACTACACAAAACTACACAACACTACACACTACCACCAATTGCCAACAACTTGAAGATTCCACAGGGTTTATAAACCTGCAACTCCTACCAGTCAGGCAGACTTGAAAAAGCCCTCTGGAATGGAGGGTGAAACGTAGTCAAGGAACTAAAACAAGTCCAGTTGCCATTAAAAAAACCGTTTTTTTTTAGATAACCATGACCTGGATGACTGAGAACCTTCACAGATATACACACTACTACACAACACTACACAACAACTACACACAGGGCTGGAGGTTAAACACAGTGTCGCCCTCTGCTGGAGGCAGAGCATCAAACCACTGAGGGCAGTAACTCTCCTGTCTGCTCCCCAAAGATTTTAACCTAACCCTAACCCTCAAAAGACTATTTATTGTTGCCATGACAACAATGTTTAATTATCAGCACCACACTCTTAATTAATACAGTGATTATAAATAACATTAACATTTATTAAGGGTTTATATGTTTGATGTTAATGATCATGTAGATAATGAGGTTCACTGCTCAGCTCATCATTAACATAAAACTATTTTATAACAATAAAAACATTTTTCCTATTTAATGTTAATCTGTCGTTGTCCACACTCTTTCTTTTTGTTTGTTTCTGTCATTTGTTAACTTAAAGTTTCACCCTCTTCTTTAACTGTCGTCATCACAGCATCTGTCACTGGTGGTTTCTGTAAAGTTAGTGGCTCCTCAGCGTTTTCACTGGTCACACAGTTGTTGTTGTTGACGTGATGACATTTACTGGATTTACAGAACTTTTAAATGGTGACTGCATGAACCACAGCACCACAGCTTATTACCAGATATTTAGCTCTGATACGTTTGTGTGTAAATCTCCTTTTTATGGAAACACACAGTCCATTAACACAAAGACGTGAAACAAGCAGCTTCTTATTCAGACAATAATGATGCTGCAGGGACGTAGAACTAAAAACTAAAAGGCGTGTGATGCCTTCAAAGACACTTCAGTGGTAATAACTACACCCACCTCATTTTAGTCGTTATTACAAATCTCTGTCAGGTTCCTCTCGTTAAAAACAGAGCTTCTCTTAGCTGTGATCTCAGCTAAAACACTCACTGATCCATCCTGTCTCTGAGGACGGGACTTTGTCCGTCCTGAACCATAATTAACCAGTTATTACTGATCACAGTTTGATGAACCACATCATCAGCAAAGAGCAGAGAAGAGACGCTCTCCTCCTCCTCCTCCCGCCTCACTGCACCGTGACCTACCATCAAGGTTCAAGACGATGTTGTAGCTGTGTCATTATAGTTTAACACCTGTTAAACTATAATGACACATCCTTGGTGGTACTTTGTGTTGATTTTGTACAGATCACACAAAACAGCAATGAGGAAGATGATGATCATCATCGTGTTTGGTGACACTAAGATTCAAAATACAGCAGCTTCTCCTGAAAGTTTTAAAAAGTTCATGACCATAGTACGTACTCGTTTTCTCTTTATATAAATTCACTTAGACTTCATTCAAGATATTAATTAACTTCACACTGTCAGAAAACACATAACTTACGTATAACATCCCCCACTGAAGAATAACCAGCGTTCTCCTCTGTTACTATAGCAATAATATATGTATATAATCAAAAACTCTCACTGTTTAAAGTGTCTTCATCAAACTAAACACAGATACAACACATGTACAAAACAGTAAAGGTATCAAAGAAATAAATATTTACACAAAGCTCATTTCACATGTGTATTAGAACCTGGAAACACAAACTGTTCACTGATCACTGCTACCGCATTAAAACAATAAGTAGTTTTATTAACACACAGACAAAGGTAAAGAAAATGAAAGATTAGACTTTTTAATATCAACTGTAACAACGATGTGGAGGAGTCAAGACTGAAAATAAACTTGTGTTAAACATGATTTTATTGAGGCACTAACTGAAATATAATCATTAAAATCATAATGTTTGAATATAACATGAATTAATCCAGAATAAGATGATGCTATAAATGTCTTGCCCAATTTATTTTTCAAATGTGTTTTCAGTTTCATTATTAGTTGCTGCAGCTTTTTTTGAATCATTTCACTACTGACTTCGTGTTTGTTGAGTTGCTGATATGCAAATAAAAACTGTGACTGATGCATCTGTTGCTTCGAGGAAGTTCATCTGTCTGGTTCCAGAGAGTTTCGCTGTGACAGGTGTGGAGCCAATGGTGCAGAGAGACGACGTGTTCACGAACACTGGGAAACTGCTGACTGAACGCCGTGTTCTCTGTGGTGGGACTGAGAGGAAACTAAACCATGAAAAGCTTTTGATGCTGATCACACGCTCCCTATTAATCTTTCATTTGCATGTGTGCAGATCTTATCTGCTGCCAGTTCTGATCTTACCATGAAAATAAATACGATCTAAGCGAAAAAGGAAAAACCAAGAAAGGTTCAGTGAAACTGTGAAATGCAAACTCATGCAGAAAACACTGAATATTCTATTTGTACCGCAGCACAGTGTATTTACATGTTTATCTGTCCCGGTTCTTTTGCATAAACTGATCCTGAAATGTGACCTGATCTTCACCAAAGTCACAAATATCAACAGACACGATATTTTGATATAACAGTCCTGATCTTTCATGTCTTTATTGAACATTAAACACACAGAGTGATGGTGGAAAAAGTGTATTAATAACTGACTCAACATCTTCCTGTATCTGTGGATTAGACCAGGAGGAACTTTGGACCATTGTTCCTCACAGAACCGATTCAGCTCAGACAGATTCTGGTGTGAACGTCTCTCTTCATGTCATTCTACAACAACTTGGGAATTTATTTTCCCTCCATGATGACAAACTGTGCAGGTCCAGAGGCAGTGAAACAGCCCCAAACCATGACGCTCCCTCCACCATACATCATGTTTTATATTTAGTGTTGCATGTTCTTTTTGTTTAATCTGTTCACAACACATTTGAATTTCTCACAGAACTTTCCCACAGATTAATACATTCATGCAAATAAGTCTTATTCTTATTTTTCCAACAGTTACAGTTAGTCTGTCATGACAACCAGATAATTTAACAAACATACAGGAGTTATCTTTGCTGTGGATCCACCTCATCCTTTACTGTCTCTTCATCTGAATGAAGTTAAGTTTGATCACTTAAATCATGCAGCAGAACAAATCATCTTCACTACAGTCGCTCTGTTCAGTAGGTTTTAGTATTTTATTATAATAAACTAGGGCTCAATAACTGTCTGTCATGTGCTGCCTAAAGATGAATTAGATTTAAATAATTTATCTAATAATCACTTTAAACACAACATCTTTATCAAACATAACTGTGATGTTTCTCTAACACTGACCAAAGTGCTTCTGTTGTCTAAACATGTTAAAGGTCTGTTCTTGGTCCAGTACAGGATCTTTGGCTTCATACAAACAACCTGACACGAGACTCTGGACTCTGATTTATTTTTAACATCTCTGTTAGTCAGTTGTTCTAAACTAGAATCCAGCATCGTTTCCTCCCTGATCACTGAGTTCAGAGCAGTTTACTGAGATTCAGGAACACGTGAGAAAATGTTTCTGTGCAACATTTATTTCAGACAAACACAACAGATCACACTGGTTCTTCAGTACAGACACACACAGAGCGACACGGTAAAACTTCTTCTACTATTTGTCACATTCCACTGAGTTACTGAGGGATTTAGAAACTCCTCGTGGTCTCACGGCCTTGTCGCTGCCGACAGGCCAGACGTTACAGTAGAACGTTTTCCTCTGGTTCCACTTTGCTCTGGTGGTCTTGTAAACACTTGTGACTGAGAAGCCTCCTCTGGTTTTCTGTGGGAGGAAGTTGGTGCCATCACGATAAACACCGTTTT
>JAUMHL010000146.1:0-13104 GCA_032362345.1 Sandelia bainsii | reverse complement strand
CGATTCCTCGATTTTTTTGGGGGGGGCTGTTCAAATCGGAAAACGAGTGGTTTTTCCGATATCGAATGTGTGACTGATCATCCTTATTGGTATTGCCCGAATATCGAATGAGATATATGCGGGGCCCTTCCTAGCGTAGGCTAGGCGGGCGGCGTTTCAGGACAGGACGGTTTTCGGGTTGACAGTGGCGTGAAGTTTTTAGGCGTTGTTTGGTTTTGTTCTATGGAAGGGTTGGAGAGAACGACGGGCCGGACAACTGTACACTATGCCAACTCGCGTGCTGCAGCTTCTGAACGTCTGCTACGCTTAACTGAAGACGCTATTGTTAGGCAGCAGGGCACACGAGCTCAAATTGTGGCTAGGCTCCGTAGGGACGCGCTGTGGTGTTTTTTAGAAGGGAGTGCATGTTTGCGCCGTCGCGAGCTGGACTTAGGCGATTTAGTGGCCGCCGGCTTTGAGGTGCGGCCTTCTGTAGAGTGGTTGCTGGGCGAGCGGGACGTGCTCGCCTCGTCCGAGTACAGCGACCCGAGCGCACGCGGGCCACGGGCGGACCGAGGCACAGGGCGGACCGAGCATAGACGCACTAGCCTAGGCAGACAAACGGCGGCCAGCGAGGACCCGCATACAGGCAGCGTCGCAGAAACGATCTTTGATGTCGCGCGCGCGTTTATATGCCGGACGGCTGAGGCGCCTCGAGTTTGGACACCGGAGGACGAGCGGCGGGCGGCGGAAAGCATATCATCGGAGGTCGCGTCGGGTGTACCTGAACGTATGTGTGCAGTTTGCGCCAGGCTGCGAGTTGCGGGGGACTGTCAATGGAAGGCCGTGGACGAGGTCGACTGGCTGGACCTTCTGGCGGCGCACGGCCCTCAAACGCCCGACTATCCGCGCGAGGCGGTCACGACTGTTGAGCTGTTGGACCTTGGAAAGTTCTGCCTTCACCCGTCAGGTATACGTTGGTTGTTTGTTAGGCGTGGGGCGGGTGTAAGGCGGGCGGGTGGGTGCGTGACCAGACGGGCGGGCAAGCGGTGCGTGGCGGAAAAGGGGCGGGCGGGCTTGCGGCCAGGCGGTCGGCCAGGCTTGCTGGCAAATTGGCAAGCAGGTAGGCGGTTGACAAAGTTAAGCGTCGTCAGGGCAGGCGTGCGTGCGGGCGTGCGGGCGGGCCGTCAGGCGTGCTGGCAGATCTGAGGCAATCGTGATCGTGACAAGGTTTAGAGTATGTTATGCAGACGGGTATGTGGGTGGGCCGGAGGGTCGGCTGGGCTGGTGTGCCGGCAGCGGTCGGGCGGGTACAAGGCTAAGCCGGAGGGGCGTTTAGGCGGATGGGCAGGCGGTCGAGCGGAGGGGCAGGCGGGTAGGCGTGCTGATAGATTGGCGGGCAGGCGGGCGGGCGCAAGTTTAAGCTGTCGAGAAAGTGATAGGGCGGTTGTGTGGGCAGGCGGAGGGGCGGGCAGGCGTAGGAGCGGTCGGGCGAGCGGATGGGAGGCGGCTGGGCGGCTGAGTTCCCGGCGAGCTCTGTGCTTATTAGGCTGTGTACTTGACATTACCCACTCGTCTTGCAGGTGTGCGGGACGACGACATATCCGTGTGTGCGGCGTGTCTAGGGCCTTTGGAGAAGGGGAAAGTCCCACCTGCGAGCCTCGTGCGTTTGGACACTGGACCGTGGCCGTGTGGGGCGGACGGGCAGGCACTACCAGTTCCGACGTATTTGGAGAGTGTGGTTTTGTCTCCATACCGGCCCAACCGGTCGGTAGTTACATGTGGAGCTACAGGTAAGATACCGCAAGTAATTTGTTCTAAATGACGCGTTTGGACAAGCGTCTTGTACGTGGCTGATGTGTTTTCCGTACGCTTCTGTTTGTTCTTGTATTTAGGCGGTTCGGGCGGCATGCCGGCAAACCTACGGCAGAAGGCGTTGGTAGGTCACGTCACTGCCTGTGAACAAGCTGGACCCGACCGGTGGGCCGGAATGTTGCCGTTACCTATGGAGGACCTTCCCGACGTTATCAGTGTGGTGCTGGTGGGAGCTGCTGAGACTGAGTCCGACCTTCGTGCAATGGCTGCGCGAGCTCGTGCGCTAAAGGTGATTGCTGCAAGGACTTGTAATTGGTGATGGTCTGTGTGTACGCATAGCCTTGATGCGCATGCAAGTACAAGAACGTTGGTGACTAATACTACGTCGTTGTCGGTCGACACATTGTAGGTCAACGGCTCAACCATACTGTCGTGGGCCCATTGGCTAGCAGGCGCGTATTGCACGAGGGTAGGGGGCATTGACGTGAACGACGCGGTGCTGGCCGCGTATGCAAACTTGCACGGTGTTCCGGACGTGTTGGTCGACACTGCGTTGGCGCCTGCTACGGAAGAAGAAGCTGCCGACGTCCGCAAGGCGTATGGAGATCCGCGTGCAGGGTACGTTCCGGTTGACAATGTTCAAGCGCCGGCGGCCGACGCGGAGCCTGACGAGTTCAATCCAATGCTTTTAAGCGACGGCGAGGAGGACCTTGCGGGGGGCCACGAGGCGGACGTTACAGACCCAGGCGGGTGTATGGCGGGATTGTCGGATATTGAGATGGTGGTTTCGCCGACGGCGACGGTGGACGACGTAGGCGCCGTGCAAGGCCAAGCGGTTACTGAGGCGTCGAGCTGGATGAGCGTGGTACAGGAGGGGGGTGTCATTGCATCGTCGTCGACAGGGCGGCTAGCCAGCGATTTCGATCCATACTTCTTTGTCAAGACGCACCCAATGTCCTTTCCGCACGGCGCGGGCGCTGTGCCGAAGGGGATGTCTTTATCCACATACGCCAGAATCCTTGTGGAACGTATGGTTGGGCGGCCGGCCGCAGAGGGCGGCGAGGATGTGATGCTCATCTTGTCACTGTTCAACGTGCTACAGCGACATGAAGCTCTGAGGCGTACCAAGGCCCGCATGCGAGGGACCCCGGGGGACTTTCGGAAGCTGGACGACATGACGGACAACGATTTTGATATCGTTATCAAGATCGTAACGAGAGGTACGCGTCCTTCACAAGGGTCAATATTGAGAGTGTGGTGTGCGGCTGTGGCGGACGTGCGGGTGGGTGAAAAGGTGGCGAACGGGCGGGCGAATGGGAAGGTGACGGCCACAGTTTTTATGCAGTGAAAGGGTATGTGCCGGCGGCTGTGGGATATGGGTGGGCGGGGGGGAAGGTGGTGAACAAGGAAGGGGTAGCGGGGGCGACGGGCGGACCGCATGGCAACAGGCGGACAACCGGGGTTTGGAGTGAAGGACTTAGCGTGCGTCGGCCAAGCGCCTGTTACTGTTGGCAATCGATGACTTAGCCAGATTGAGTTTATGTGTAATTTTGCCTTGTCCAGGACACAAGGGCGCCGTCTTCCGATCTGCGTTGGAAAAAGCGGACAACCCTGAGCAAGTGCAAGGACTGCTAAACGTCTTGCGCGTCTCAACTGCCAATGTTGTTGGCACCCCCGGTGCTATGCGGTCGTTCAGGAGCAAGGTGATTGCCGCGACCTTCGCATTCGGCTCGTTCACGGCGTTTCCAACCTACAACCCGTCGGAAATGAACTCGTCGGCTGTGATGGGTCTGGCCGGACGACCGTTTTCGTTTGATGACAACGGATTTCCGGACGACCAACGACCAAGCAGTACGGACCGTCACGCTATAGTGGCATCGCGGCCCGCTGTCTGCGCTGTGTACTTTACAGCGTGTATGACGGCGTTGCAGCGTGTAGCGTACGGATGGGACGACGGCGAGCACACGCAGACT
The DNA here is from genome assembly GCA_032362345.1 of Sandelia bainsii. NCBI lineage: Eukaryota > Metazoa > Chordata > Actinopteri > Anabantiformes > Anabantidae > Sandelia > Sandelia bainsii. The sequence goes on along the minus strand of JAUMHL010000146.1, from coordinate 9,337 downwards.
AGGTCTGATTGTCTGTTTGGGCAGGTAAGACGGCACCTGGGGAAGTTCGAGAGACGTTCGACGTGCTGTCGGGTGGGTCTTTGAAAGCGGACGGGCGGCTGGAGGGCCAGAGACCGACGGACGGGCGGGTGTAAAGAATGCATTTCATTCAGACCTGAAACCCATTCTCACGGACGTCTTTTTTTGGACTTTACAGATGACGGCGTTCGCAGCCAAGGTGGAAACGGGCGGTCGTGGTGGTTTGCATGCGCATCACCTAGTAATGCAAAATGCTTTGGCGCCTGACTGCCTGGAGCGCCTGTTGTCCGGGCCTGAAGAAGCGGCAGTGTTCGGACTTGTGGACCGTTTGATGTGTGGCAAGCTGTCCGGCGGTTTCAGTATTCAAAGCCGCGGGAAGTCTTTCCGAGCCGTACCACCTGCCGGCGTCGAGTTGACTCCGGTGCCGCCGTATGTGTCGGCTGGAGCCTGCAAGCCGCCGTTGGAGGAGGGCGCGCCGTCGATCGTTCTGGATGCCGCTAGGTCGCGGTGCGTAGTGGACCTACAGATGCACAGCCACACTGCGAGATGCCGGAAGGGCGGACGTGCCGGAACAGACGAAGATTGTGCTTTAGAGGCTGTAGGGCGACCGCACCCTGCGACTTCCTTCGAGGACGGCCTATTGCTGGCTCGTTTGGACGTGCCGTCACTAGTCTTCCACGCTCCGGCTATCTCGCTGGCCCTCAGCTGCAACAACGCGGTGTACTTGTTCGCTGAGATGAGCAGATACAACCTGCGCCGGTTTCTTTTCGAGAAGGCCACGAGGGAAGGACGTGCGGCCGGTATGGATCCACCTCGGAAGCCTACGATTGCCGAGACATCGGCTGAAGCCACCGAGTATGGGGCAAAGTACGCGGCCAAGCACGACCAAGAGCCCAAGAATGCCAACGCAATGGCCGCAGTCGCAGAATCAGCGAGGGTAAGTTACTTGCACACTTTACTCGGCTTGCACCAACGGTTAACTTTTGATTGTGGCGATCCTGACGTCCATTGTAATGCCGCTCGATGCAGTCACGGCGACACAACGACGCTGACACAACGGCCGAAGAACGCGGCTTGCGGACGCTGAGGGTAGTCGTCAACCGCCAGATTGGTAGCTCCGTGTTTCCAGCCGCGTTCGCCGCATACGTGCTACTCGGCGGGCGAGACGCTTACTGTTCGTTCGAAACAGTGCCGTTGTCGACGTATCGACTGGTGGAGGACGTGAAGAAGGGCGTTACCATGTCGTCGGCCGACGGAGAGACCTTTGAAGCGGTGCGGACGGACAACGGCGTTGCGTGGACCAGCCAGTATGACGATTACAAGTTCCGTCCGAGGGAGCTGCGCGATTTGTCGCCGTACGTCTACGCCATGTGCGTTAACATTCAGTGGCAAGACAAAACGTTCCAAAACGGCACCGACCCTAATCGTATGGAGCTGATGCGCGAGCACCCCAAAGCTGAGTCTCACATGGCGCGGGTGCGCAAGAAGCCCGTGGTGCCACAACTGCTGTGCGACCCACCTCCACGCCCCTTGAGCGACGACACCGTTGACGACGAGCATCACACGTACGCTGCGTTCGTGCTCGGCGTGCTGCTGCCGGACTGGGACTGGCAACAGCGGCTTGCGCGGGCCGGCGGCGACAGCTACGCAGCCTTGCTTGAGTGGGAGGCTGAGGCTACGGAGGACGACTCGCAAAACGCCGCGTACAAGATCGCGAGGAAGGTGCAGGCCAACATGGCAGAGGTTGCCAGTGCCAAGCGACGGATGAGGGAGTCGGCGCAGCAATATCGTGAAGCACGCATGCAAGCTGGTGTGGCAGGTTATGACCCGGATCTGGATGCGGCCGTTTACGAGACTGACGAAGAGGACTTCCAAGACCCGCTCGCCCGCGCGTCCGCGAGCCTAGACGACAACGACGCTGACGCCAGCGCCCAAGCGCTGCTCGGGATCGACGCTACGGGCCGTGGTGTGTCCGAGTATGAGCGCGCGATGCTTGGTCCTCTCACGGGCCTTGATCCAGCGCGACTGGCGTGCCACCAGCCTTCTGGGTCGGAGGTCCGGGCTGTGCGGGCGGGTGACGTATCGGCCGCCGCGGCGGCCATCGCCTCAGGAGCCGAAGCAGCGGACAAGTTTGATGGCTACGAACAGCAGCGGCGACAGCCAGGCGGCGACGTGCAAGACGAACCTTCTATGGGGGATGATGACGACTTGGTGGCTGCGCGACTGATGGGTGTTCTGTCAGGGGAGGCTACGTACCTTCGTCCGGGCGAGGCCGTCCCGTACGTCAAGCTACCGCGTCGGCCGACTGTGGGCGAGACCGCGCGGTTGTGGACGCTGAACGCCAAGCAAGCGTTGGCTTTTGCGATGCTGGCGGACTTCCTAGACAAGGAGATGGACCCGACGACGCGTGGCGGCCCGCCGCTACGACTGGTGCTCACCGGCAAGGCAGGGACCGGCAAAAGCCGGGTGCTCCAAGCGCTGCAGTGGTATGCGCTGCAAATCGGCGCGGTCGACCTCATGGCCGTGGTAGCTTATACGTGGAGGGCGGCGCTGCTGCTTGGTACACCCGACAACCCAGCGTGCACCACCAACACGTTCTTTGCGATCGATGCGTTCAAGGACAAGACAGGAGCTGATCGGTTGCGGTCGTCGGGCAAGGCGTGGGAGGAGGCTACGCGTCGCCTCGGCCAGGCTTCCAAACTGAAGCTCATCTTCGTGGACGAGTTCTCCTTTCTCGGCCAAGCGCACTTGTCGGCCGTGTCGAGGCGATGCCAAGACTCGAGCGGCGATCACAGCCGGCCATTTGGGTCGTACAGCGTGGTTCTAGTTGGGGACCCGCGCCAACACGACCCGCCCGCCTCGTCGCCGCTGGTGCGCGGTGCTGCGGATCATCCGGCTTTTGGTGGCGGTACTAGGGAGCGCCGCCGAGCGACGCCAGTGGCGGAAGGGAGTGGCGTGGAGGCTTCCGGGCCGAACGACGTACCAAGCCGGCGAACTAAGCGTCACTTGAGCCGCCTAGCCGCAGACTCGGACGGCCGCGACGCGTTTGTCTCTTTTGACAAAGTGCTGAACCTGACGGAGCAGCAGCGTTTGAACAGCAGCGACGCGGGCGTCAAGCTCCAGCGCTACGCCGAACTCTTCAACGGCGACCGGGAAGCGGACCGGACGGAGGTGGAGGAATTTGCGGACGACTTCAACGCTAAGGCGGTCGGGCAGCTGCACACGCTGCTGGACGCGACGCCTCGTGTGGTTACGCAAAGGCAAAAGGCACGGGCGGCTATCAACTTTGCTCTGGCGCTCGCGATTGCTTCTCATACAAAGAAACGAGCGACTGTGTGGTTGGCACAACACGAGACGGCTGACGGCCGGCCCGTCGATGAGGCCACCCAGCGCTTGCTGCGGCGGTACTGTAACCCCGCCGACCTCGACCGCCTGTCACCCGCACTCGTGTTTTTCGAGGTAGGGACCTCCGCCAGATACAACGCATATTTCGTTGTTGCGCACGATCTCGTTATAAACCAAGTCGGCGGTACTCACGCGGCTAACACGTTTTGCGTGCTTGTTTGGCGCTTGGCAGGGCGCGCTTTACGTCTTCACGGACAAACTGGCGCCCGGCGCCGGGGCGGTGGTCAACGCCACAGCTGTGGGGAGAGCTATCGACCTCGACCCAAGAGAACCGCCTGATAACCTCGACCGGCCGTACCGCGTTTTGCGGTATCCGCCGCTGGCAATCTGGGTTGAACCGGTCGAAAGCCCTGTACCTCTAGGCAGCACCTGCGGCGACACTGCTCCGCCCAACTGTATGCCGGTAACACTCGTCAAGAGCGGCAAGGCCACGGTGAAGCTTCCTAAAGGTGTCGCTGTTCAGGTTGACGGCCGCGAGACCGACAAGTGGGCCGGCAGACGTGTAGGCTTTCCGCTCGGCGACGGCTTTTGCGTGACTGACTACTACGCGCAAGGCCAATCGTTCGGGGCATCGTGCTGGATGGCCCACCTCGCCAAACCCGATACGGGGGGGTTGCAACGGGCTTCAGTGCTGGTTACGCTGACTCGTTTTCGGGACTGGGACGCAGTGCAACCATGGGCTCCGCTTTGGCCGGCTGGCGACAATGACCGTCGCCGCAAGGTGATCGACGCACTGCACAAGGTAGCCCGGCCAACCCCGGACCTTGAGGCTGACTTGCGTCGGCTGAGGGCCGCCGAGCAGCGGACAGTCAGAGAGATGCCGGACCACATCCACCAGTTGTTAAACACCTAGATACGTCAACGGCCACCCTTGCGTGAGACCGCTAGATTGTTTGCTCCTTGTACTGTCATACGCCGACCGAGACGGTCCATAATGCCTAGTCTGCTTTCGTTTCGTTGTTCTTTTCCGTTGTCGACGCACACGTTTTTCTTTTTTTATGTTTTTCCTTTCTGTCCAGTGGATATACGGCTGAGTATCTTACTACCGGCGTTGTATTCGTTCCGTTCTATCCGTATAATAGGTGCTCATCATTTGAATTGTTTACTACCTTGACGAGCGGGCCAGCGCTGACCCGTTCGAACGGTATCCGTCTCCTTTCCGAGACAATTACATAACAAACGCGCTGACTAACCCTAAACCCTAACCGTTATCCTGGCCACTGAGGTCATCCCAGCCGCCCCGTAATTTTATTTGTGTAATGGGGACGCCCGCCTAAGTCGAGTGCGTGCGGACACTAGCCGCATATGAGATTTGCATGTATAGTCGACTTATTAACCGGATAAGAGCATACGCCATCTTGAAGCCGGCTGAATTGCGGCCGGTCACGAATCATTGTTGTCCAAATCAACGTGATGGCCGCCGCCGCTGCTGTCGAGGAGGCTCAGCGTCGGCAGATACAACAACTAAAAGAGCGGCAAACCTGTGGAGGGTACAAGTACATGTTAGCGGGTGCAGCTTCCGCGGCCAAACCCCGTGCTGACGTTCTGGATCCTGTCAGAGGCACCCCATATTTGGGTCTTCGCCCTTCTTCTGTGGCTTTTGGCCAGCTGGGCGTGTTTGCTCTCACCAATATACCTGCCAGGAGACGTATCATTGCCGTGTGGGGCAACTATGTTTCTAACCAACAACAAGACGAGCAAGTCAACCGTGAGGTGTTGCAGAGGTACTCGTTCCTGCCCATTGGTGACGACAACGACGACGCCGGCTACTGTCTACAATGCTTTCGCGAAGACGGCGAAGCGAACATCTGCAAGTTCATCAACAGCACGGGCGACACCGGGCGTGAGTCCAACGTGGACTTAGTGTACGCAAGGACATCGCACATGGTAGTCGAGTCCGTGCGGCGAATTCGGGTTGCGGAAGAGCTACTGCTCGAGTATGGCGTGTAAGCCGGGTTGGACTCACCACGTTACAACCCGCCGGCCAGTCGGCCAACTAGCCCGCCCGCCTGTTCGTTTGTTTGCTTGAAGGCCGACCGGCTGTAAGTATTTGACCGGTTAATGTTTGACGGATGTCGCCGGCTGAACGCCGTTGGATCTTTCATGATGCTAATTCAAGAAGGGCTCGAGTTTTCCGGACGAGCACTTGGGCGTTTGGTAACAGTAATTACACGACGAAAATACGGGATACATTTGTAAAGCTGACGTGAACAGGGGCCATATTGTCACCATATAACAGCGCGACGGAACCACCATGCGGATAAGGGTCGGCTAGCCGCCACCTGAATCGTGGCGTTATTGTTACCAACCAGAGAGAGCCGCCTAAAAACGTACCAGCCCGTTCGCCCGCCCGCCGGGAAATACCAATCCACCCGCCCGTCTGGAGACCCACCCGTTTAGGAACTGTTAGCCGATAAGCCCGCGGCCGTCCGCCCGACGCCCAAGTTGAACTCAACCTAGCCGCTCTTTCTACAAGGAACTCTACCCACACGCCCAGTACCGACCCGCACGTCCCCCGTTGACTTTGCCCGCCCGCTAGGACCCATAACCCATGTACTGCTGTGCCATTTAATGGACCACCCATATCCAGTACCACCCACGACAGTAGCCCGTTGCGATTTGTGACTCCATGTTTTTTTGTTAGATGTTCTTTGTTATTTTGATGACGGACCCAAACCGGCCTATTTCGACCCGTGCCAAGTAACATGCCGGCAACCGGCGGCTTAGATTAGGGACATTATTTGCTTCTTGGGTCGACAATCTTTCGTTACACAACAGGGCGTTTTTGTCTTAACAATCAAACGCACCAACAGCGCACGGCTGCGAGAAACGTGACCTCCGTACTCGAACAACACGTAACCGACACAAAACAATACAATGCGGTCAGCGGGGTCCAACACGTTCAAACCCATGCCTCAAGCCCAACACAGACTGCTGGCCAGGTTCCCCAATCAAAGCAATTGCACTTAAAACCGAACGCGGCGGGCTCAAGCCGAAACGTGCAGCACGAGCCCAACGTTCGGCGCGCGACAAGGTAGCACCCGGCCCAAACCGGGAATCCATGTCAAACCGCAACAAATGCAACTTGGCTGCGTCTACAAGTCACTTCTTCTTGGGCCGCCCTTCGGGAGTTTGGGCGGGCCGCTTGCCCGCGTTCGCCGGCGTTGCCGGTCCTCCGTTAACCGGCTTGGTCGAGGTTCCGGCGGCCCCGCCTCCTCCACCTTCCCCGCCTGCACCGCTGGCCGCCTTCTTTTCGAACTTGGCCTTGTAGAACTTGAGGAGCCTGGCGCCTTGGCCACGAAGGTACGGACCGGCCTCCCCGTCCTCACCGACAGGGCGGTTGCCCATGATGCTTTCGGGCTTGACATTGTACAGCTCCACCAGCGGAATAAGTTCTTTTTGAAGGTGAAGCCCGATCTTAGCCGTGAGCGCCTTCCACTCCGCGCCGTCTTCCATGGCCGCCATCTCCTCCTCCGAATATCCAGCCAGCGCCAACCAGAAAAACTTGTCTTTAAACGTCCGATTCGGAATGTCGGAAGGTGAGACGGTCTGCACGACCGCCAAGCCAAAATCGTCCTCGCTATCAGAACCCATTGTCAACGAAAGGACTAAACGAAGCAGCAAGGACTGCACGAGTGTGGAGTCAATCGACAGGGACGCCGGCTTTTGACGTCGTGACCTTCCCCCTGCTTGCGGCTTGGTGTTCCCCTAATTGCCATGCGCAACTTTCCCCCAACCAAACCGTGTCCCCCCTCGATACTACATGCAGGCTCTGATGGACCCCCAGTCGCCATGCTTGACTTTCCCCAAACCAAACCGTGACCCCCTCCATACCACATGCACGTTCGACATCCGGTTTGACATGCCCGGCATATCAACCGGGCCCTTCGGATTTGACCATCCATACGCAGACTAAGACACATAACCTTTTAGGGCCGGTTAGCGGCCAGCGGTCAGGCGGCTGAAACTCGTCGGCGTTACGCCCGACACGTTCGACGAAAGGACGGACGGCAAGGAACGAGCCAGCGTACAGGCGAACGAGCACCTTGGGGCATAATACAGTGCTAACCAATGCTTTACACAGTTGTCAAATCTACCAAGGCAGACAAGCTGCGTTTGCACTGCTGTCTAAACTTCCACACCAGAACAATCCGGCGGCCACTCACCCAACTTCGTCGTGGCACTTAAGTTAAAACAACTCCTCACAGGGTTAGACACAGCAAAACTTCAACAGCCGTCTCAATGCTGCAGCCGCCGACACGCGCGGCCTAGGCCGCCACGCCGACATGGCTCTCATCTCCGCCACGTTAAACTTGCGCCGCGTTTTGGTGAACGTGTCCAGCGCCACAACCCTGGTCTCTACCAGAGTCCGCACGTCGCTGTATAAGATCTTGCCCATCTCCTGCTCCCAAACGGTCCAGAACGGCTTCCCTACTAGCGGCTGGTGACCGTCATCGCCGCCGCCCGTCAAATGCCGGTCAACGCCGCGCAGTAACAAAAGGGCTGATGCCGACGGGCACAACTGTCTGTCCATATCCGACAGCGGTGCTAGGAGCGCCTCTACTTCCTCCGGCGTTCTTGGCGCCATCCTGTCAAACAGCCGAAAACGCGTTATCAAACCATAAACGCCAACGTTGACCGAAGACATCAAAGGGTTTCAAAAACACCAAGTACTTGCTTACCTTGAAGAAAGGGAGGTGTTGTAAGGCCCAAGCGCTCGTTTACCTTGGACAGAGACTGAAGCGCTCCTCACAACATGTCAGAACTTTAACACGGCATTACCTCGGGCGGGAGAGGGTTAGGGTTCATGGGACGGTAAAGGTTCGGCGAATTTACGGCTAATTAGGAACGCGTTGTACATGTCGTAATAGGCCCGCAACTCATATGACACGTACGACGAACGTAAAAACACCTTCCCGTGCAAAGATTATTGGCAACGGCGTACTCCCTGTGCGCATGGACGATAAACAGCCATCCCAGGGTACACAGACCCAGGTGAGTGCTAGACGGGCACAGCCATTACGCCGTTGGGTGACTGCACTGATGGTGGCTGCCCACCCCACCGTTGCACTAATTCTGTGTTATTCTGAACGCCCTGTCCGTATGTCCATGCACAACGCAGCGCTATGGCCAGCCGGACTCGGACACTATTTGCGCCAGCCGCGCCAGCACAAACACCACCAGCAGCACCAGCAGCATATCGTGTTGTCAAGTAACCCAAGCCTATACTTACTCAAATACACGCTGAAATGTAATAAATAAGTGTTGACACCGAAATGCTACAAGGCGCGCGCTGGCGGCCGAAAACCACCAAACCAACGGGAGAGTGCAATCCGAAATGGGGTCGGCGGAGGAAGGCGGGCGGCTGGGCACGGCCGGGCGGCTGTCCGGCTGAGCACGGTATTTCAACGGAAACCAGTGAGGACAGTCGGCCACACCACGTGAATAAAGGCAACATATGCTGAGCACCAAGGTCGGAAAGGGACAGGACAAGGTAACTATGAGACAAGCGGCTAGGCCAGTAAGACAGCCGGCCGGGCCACATGTGCACCGGCCGGGCCGCATGTGCCGGCCGGGCCACATGTGCTGTACAGGACAGGGCGCCGACGGGCGGCTGGGAGGCTATGCTGTACAAGACTGGGCGCCGACGGGCGGCTGGGCGGCTATGCACCGAATTGGAACCAAGCCAGTGAGACAGTTGCCAAGACACGTGAGTTACACCTTAGTAAACCAGGCAGCAGCGCAGACAGCAACGGCCGTGCGAACAAGGTAAGAAAGGCCGGCGTCACAAAAACAAAAACCAAGGAAAAACACAAGTAAAAGCCAATGCAACCGGTCGGCCGGTGAGGGACACCAACAACGGGCAAGCCGGGCGGGTCTGAATTTGCGTTACATGTACACATATGAGACGTGA
>JAUMHL010000145.1:0-13114 GCA_032362345.1 Sandelia bainsii | reverse complement strand
AGAAAGTTTAAGAAAAAGACATCACAAAGAGAGAGACTGCGAAAACAGCCTGCTGCAAGGCTCACGCCTGCGCACTGTAATTCATCTGCAAAATAAATCTTTTCTAGTAATGCTTCAGTCCTCCTGTTATGAAGGGATATTGCTGTTCTGTGAGAAAGTATAATTTGCAGTATCCAGTACCTAAAATTTTACAGAAAAAAGGAACTTGTCAATAATACCCTGCAACTGTAGAAATCTGTGTTAATGCTAATTTAAAAATTTAGGAGGACACATTGGCCTTTTCAAAGAAAATATTTTGTATCCATAAAGCCCCAGATTTCAAAGAGAAGTTTGAGGAGTTATACTGTGACTGACAACAACTCCCCATCCTGGATCTGTTATGCAACAGTGTACAGCCACTGCAGTCTGCTCTTTATGAAAAGTGTGTATACATACAGATGGAGGATTACACTGCAGCACAGCTCTCACTTACCTCAAGCTTTATTTGCAACAATAAATCTACAGGATATGAAGGTAAACTCATTTCATACACTGTCATTCTGACACTGAATACCTTCCAGCTGCAGGATTTCCACAAAGAAAAAAAGACAAATTGCACCTGCTTAAGTCCTAAATTAACCACTTTTTGGCTATTTGGGAGAAATTGGGAACAACATTGACACATCATCAGCTTTTAGGTTTATTCAGCAATCATTTGCGTATTTTGCAGGCAGCAAACACAGAGCAACATGCTCATCCATTCAGAGTGAGACCACATGCAGGTCAACAGTCCTGTATCAGTTTACTTTTAACTCAGTTATTGGTCTCTTTTGAATATCTGGCACTTTAGCTGCTAAACACTCAACTGTGAACACGTTATGTTACGTTATTATGAAAATTTATTAATGTAAAATAATTAATCAATTAAAGCTGTGTTAGACAAGCTGCCTCCTCTTTTCAATTTGTTACAGGCTCCTCAAACACCAGAAACACGTTTCTCCTCACAGTAAATATTTAATGAGTGAATATAAGACAATACTTAAACATAGCTACAATTCAGCACTGTAATTTGTCAGTGAAATAACTTTTATGTACCTTCTTGCATGATTTTAGTGCCCACATCTGTAATTTTGTGGGAGAGGAAAACACCGGATTAGCAGTTGTTTACCAGCTGTGACCCCAAACAAGGTTCTTTTTCTCTCCAGCTCAGATTAGTTGCTTAGCAGAGGATGATAAACAGATGTCAGCATGTGAGACATTAATGCAAGGTTCTTGTTACCTAAAGTGAATCACTGGCAGTGTGTCTGTGCCATGACATCTTGTCTTTAAATTCTTCAGATTTGGAGCTGACTCCCCTCATTGTGTAGACGCAATAAAATTGCTGAGTGACTGGAGGATTTATTTTCAACAGCATCTGCATTACTTGGATTATTAAGCATTGAATTTTCTTGGAAAGAGTGTTGTGAAAGTTGATTTTTATATTAAGATGAGACTAATAAGTAAAATAAAACAATTGAAATTGTCAATAAAACAGTCTTCATCAGTTGATGGTTAGTATACTTTTTCCTAGTTTACAGTAAAAGTCAGATTGTGTTTCAAATCTTTCTAATGAAAAATTACAGATTAATTTATCGTTATACAGATAGGAAGGTATGTGGTGAATAAAAATGTGCGTACACACAGTTTTGCAGAATATGTTATGATACAAGAATGTACTTTCCAAACCAGTATGAGAGCTCTAACTATGTGTGAGAAATTCCCCTCAAGGTCTGAAGAGGTTCAGAGAGAAACTCATCATCCCAACGTGAGCTGCCTTTAATCTAAATACACAGACATGGAGCATGATACCAATAGATGAGACTGGTAGGAGTATTAATTTTTCATTAAACCCTCAACAACAATATCATTTAGCGCTGAAGACCTTGAATACACACACGAACACAAAGAGAATGAGGATATCTATAGGTGTAAAGATTGGTGTGGCGTTCCTTCATCATTCACAGAAATGAGGTAAACAGAACTTTTTTATAAGCAGTCACTGGTTTCCATTAATTCCGGTGCAATACAAGAATCAAATGGCAGCATTTCGAAACGCAAAGTGGAGCATCCTGCAGGCATGTTGGTTAAGACACACACTGCATTATTTCCCCTGTTTGATTGGGGATTTTTGTTGGATGTCAGAACTTTCTCTCTCTCAATTAACAATTAACAAATTTATCAACAGTAAATTTTATTTGCACTGCCAATCAATCAGCTCTTACTGTTAACTTTATTACAGTGCAACAATAAGAGAGCATCAGCTCAAGGAGCCTATAGTCTCTTCATGCAAAATGGCTAACCAATGGCTAAAATATATTTTGTATACATCACAGTTACTCCTATGTTACACTAATAGCAAAAACCCGTTCAGTGTGAGTGTGCCACCTTTTAAATATCACATTTTTTAGTACTCTGCATCTCTACCTTGCACTTCCGTCCATCCACTGTCTCCTCATCAAACTCTTCACCGATGTGGAAGTTGATCTCGGTGGTGCGCACACTGGTGGACGTTTTGATGTAGAACTGCTCACCGTCCTGACGGATCTCCACATGGGGGTTGGAGGCCGCTGCCACAGCCACCTTCCTCAGCATGGCATTCACTCCTGGGCAGGTGCAAAGCAGGCCAGAGCAACAAGAGGCAGAAACAGTGGTTAAAGACATGTTTTTTTAACAGTTAGTTTTGTTACTAAAGAGAAGAATTAGTGGGTTGTTTCACTCCCTCAGTGAAAAATTGTGAGGCTTTATTTAAATTAAATTAAAATCAACTTTAATCCTGATGATGTAGAGTAAAGGAAGGAATGAAAATGTGTCATCTCTGGTCTCTGATAGGAACTAATAGCTGAGATATGAAAGAGAAAAAGTGGTGGTATCTTAGTATTGGGATTATAGTTCTTTTATTTTATGTGTCTAACAGCAGGGGTGAGATAAAGACACAAATCAGAGCAAGCAGTATGTTCTGTTGTCTTTCTGTTGTCTGCCTGATGCTCGACCCCACCCAGATTCTGACCTCCCCAGGCTGTCGTGCCACATTTGATCAGAGAAGGGTCCTTAAATATAGAGCCACACACACCGGCTGCATATCTCCTCATGTTGGTGTGTGTGTTTGAATGTGAAGCTTAAATGTTATGAATGGCAGAAATGTTTCAGAATAAAAATCAATAACTAAATAAATGTCCTGTGGCTCTGACAGAAACCTCAACTGTTTCTTAAAACTGAGAGAAATCTGTGGAATTTGGGCTCTAAAGTCTTTGTGAAGGATTATTCAGCCACATCCAGATGAAAACTACGCTTGAGGGTGTCAGGGTACATCAGCGCTGGCTCCCTCCTTTTGTCTGAGGCTTGTGGTGATCCTGAGCATGGCATCGCACATGTTTGCGACACCACCTTGGCATGCCCTGTTTGACTCTGCAAGGCCATCTGGTTTTACGTACTGCCAAAAGGTCCTGTATCTTTTACTTCAATGCCTTCTCCTAATTTAAAATCTAGAAAGTTTATCTCCTGCTAACAAGTTCAGTTATTTAATTTTTCTTTTTTGCATTTCTGGATTTTCAAAAACAAATAAACAAAAAATCCTAATCAGTTCTGAGAAATCCTCCTCATCCCAAAACCTCCGTGGTCTTCCTCAGTCAACACCAAGGCATAAAAACATATTAATTTGACATCTTACACTCGACCCCACCCATGATCTGAGCCATGTCTTCTTACAGTGTTAAATATGTATGAGCATGAGTGAGCGAAGCGATCTGTCTTTGTTTATGAAACACTGACATTTTACCCAAATTTCTTTTGTTTTGCTTTTTTTGTTTCATGTACATCCAGTGTGAGTGAGTGCAAAGGAGAATAAGATGTGTTTTTCTGATTAGGATTATTACAAACTACAAATACTTTGGGGCACGTTGTCTTACAGAAACCTAATAGAAGGTGGAGAAAGGCTACTGTACTTCGTTAGTAAATATAATTTTCCTTTTTTAAGACTACAAACTATTTCTGCTGATCCTTATGCTGAAATTTAAACTAAACACTGTTAAAAAAAAAAAAACAGCAACAACATTTGGCTCAGTAGTGAAAAGTGTTTTTGATCAAATGAAGACACGTTCCTGCCCTCAATTAGACAACTGTGAGTCCGATCAACTGTTATGGCTCCGTTCACTCAGCATGCTCCTCTGCTATCTGCACCCTGTAAATAACAGTCTTCTCCTACTGTACAGAAACATTAGAGTCAACAGATAATTATGAAGATGTTGATGGAAAGTGGAGGTCATGCAGCACTGGAATCCACATTAGTCGCCCATCGCAGCTCTGCATTGACCAAGCCCTTCCTTATGTAAGAGCAGAAGAGTGATCTGCTCCAGCAGATGTGGTTAATGTGCTTATGAATGGATGAAGTGCTAAAGTCAGAGGGTGACTAATTCCTCCTCTGGGCTCCTAAGTGATCAGAAGTGCAGTTGCCTTATGAACTTCACATCGAAACAAACAGTGTGAGGGCTGTTTCTGGAGCGATGCTGGATTAGTTTTCAGTTGATGAATCTAAATTGGCCTTCAGTGTGAATGCACTTGTGTGTTGCCTTTGAGGACTTACTCAATGATTTTAGGGTATTAAAGACAAACATAAGTCGTAAGGCTGACTTTTTTTTTCATAATGTCAACAAACCCTTTTAGAAAACATTTCTTATGACATCTGGCCACTGTAGTTTTTAGCAAATGTTAATCAAACAGGAGAAAATAGAGTATAGGAGTGTAGCTGTGGATTAATACAGATTTGCTACTTACAGTACAGCAGCAGTTCAAATTTATGCAAAATAAATTCTAATGCCCAGGATCACCAGAAAGAGGAAACATTTCACTCAGTGCAACAGTACGCCTCACTAACGTGTTTTTAATAGTTTTTGAACTCGGTGACATCCAGGAATGAATTATTAGTAATACCTGTTCATTAGATGTGTTTTGGTTCAGTCTGGTTTGTTCCTGAGATTTTAAAGTAACTAGCTTTAGGTTAAGAAATTTAAAAAGAGTTTTCAACTTTAAAGCAAAATCATTTCAGATGCTGCAGATATGCTGTTACATTTGTGCTTTTTAGTGCTACACTAACGCCCAAATAACCAAATTGTCAGTTGTTTGTAAGATACACAACTGTTCCTTTTTTTTAATTCAACTTACCCTGTTTCTGCAAAAAAATAAAAATAAAAATAAAGAACTATTCATGTCTAAAAAGTTCTAATTGTAATCCAGTTTGGTTTCACCGCTTTCTGGAGAAGTTGTTGAAGCTGCCCTCTGTTCTCACAGCGGGACTTCTCCCTAAAGATTTCGACATTATTCTAAGGACACCCAGCCTTGTTGCTGTGCCCAGTCTGCTTCAGCAGACCCGGGCGTGACGAAACGCTGCAACACAATTGAATGACCCAGTTAAACGGGTCCAAATCGAAACCACCACAATCATCGGTTAAGATCAAGAAGGGGCGAAAAAGAAAGAAAAAAGATACGACACAAGAGAGCAACACTGGGCTCCAGAGACGCCCCCCCCCCCACTGGCATTTCTAATGCATGCCCCACTTAAATGCTTAACATGAATAATGTTCTGCCCCCCTCCTCTATTCATGCAACAATACCACGTTTGTTTGGGCTGGAATTCAGCATCCAGTGCTTCATATCTCCTGTAAAGCCGAGGGATCTCCCCCCAGCAGCATCTCCCCGTAGATCTCTGCCTCCTTTTGCCCAGGGAGTTTTCTTCAAACAATACAATGTTGTTGGAAGTCAGGCATGCCATCCCCAAAGAACAAGAAAAGGCTTTTTCTACATGGACATGATGGATAGTCAGCCTCATGCGGGGATGTAGAGCTTGTTGCGGAGGAAGAAGAGAGGAGAGGGAGAAAGGAGACAGGATAGGGCTTACCCAGGGCTTTGAGAAGTTCATCAAAATTCTCGCTCCTCTTCATCTTCCAGGTGCCGGCAAAGTTAGGCATGTCTGCTGAGGCGAGGGCTGCAGAAAGAACCTGTTCCACGCTCTGATGTCTCTCTTTGACTCTTTCTCACCCTCCTCCTGCTTCCCTGTGCACAGCCTCTCGTGTTCACACTGTTACACCCAAGTGATCCTCTGGGTTTCTTTTTATTTATTAATTTTTTCTTCTCTCAGACGGACACTCACACACCCTCTGCTGCTCCGTCGTCTGCGTGTCTCAGTGTGCTGCCTGCAATCTCATCTTTAGCTCTTTTATAGCTCCTGTCTTTAAGTGAGAGGAGGTCCCTCCCACTGAAAGCTGTATCCCATAATACAGTAGCACAAGACTGACATGTCTGATTTCTCCTGAGATCAAAACGACTAAACTCACTTTTTAAAGTGTATTTATAGAGCTTCACTTTGTGCAAATGGTCATTTTTTTAAATGTGGATACTGGGTTACATAATCATTGAAATCTTTTGGCAAGATGATTCAAAAAACATGTTTAAAATAAGGTTTAAATTACTATATAAGTACAGTTTTCTGGTCTGATTTTATTCTGTTTTGTTCTGCACTGTCGACAAAATGAAGGCAAGATATTAAACTCTGAGTAAATTATCCCAAAACCAATCGTTTACCTCTAACACAGAACAATCAAATGGTCCTATCAGATGTGGAACGTCTTTTGCCTACTCTCAGCTTGCAGTAAACTGTTACAGTATTTCTGTAGGTTTTTACTGTTGACTGTGTCAGCAGGAGATAATATACTTACAACCCTGAACCACAAACATGGATCAAAGAGACAGTTTACTGCACCAATAATGACTCATCTCACTGTTTTGATTCCATCAGGATTTTAAGGAATTGCACATTTATTATGTATGTATTGTATTATATTGTATTAATTATGTATTAGTCTGTATTACTATGTAATGTAGAAACACTGTTTAGAAATTTTAACCTTTCTTAGTTTGGGAAGTGCCTTTAATGCTGTAAAAAAAAAAAAAAAAAGACTACAGGTGCTGTATATTAAACCTAATAAAATTATATAAGGATCAGCTCAGGTCACATTAAGGCATTAAACATATTGATATAAACTACATAACATTAGGCCTCTATGAAAGTTATTAAAGTGGGAAGTTAATTAATGATTCATATTTACTTTGGACCTTCTCCCTGAAAAAAAATCACAGTACCCTCCCCTCAAAATCTCAATATATTTATGGCAAACATGACAAAATAATGAAAATACAGCCTTCGAATGACTGAACAGGCCCAGGCACCGACTCTGTTTGTGCTGATTCACTTGAGAAAAGAAACGTTTCAGCTCCAGAATGAAATAAACAAACATCTGAGATAAGATGAAACATCCTCCTTTGCTCTTCCAACAAAAATAGAAATGTAAAAATACATAATTATTACATAATGAACCATTTTTAAACCATCCCCCTTTTCCCCCTTGGTTTTCTCACAAACCACACATTCACCCTCATTTATTATTAATAAACATTTTTTGACGTTAGTGGTTGATATTGTTTTATATTGGATCAGTGACAATGCTGTATTAAACACTGCTATTTAGCGTTACTACTACAACCTGTATTAGGATTCCTCTGTGCACCAACATCTGTTCAGAGACACCACATCAAAATTCACCTTTCAGTTTACATTTCAAACCAATTAGCAACATCTCTGACAAATAAAATAAAATACTGCAAGTGTAAATGAACATTTAAATGTTTGATGCATTGTGTGTTGTTTTAATATCAGTGTCAACAGGATGACAAGTCACATACTAAGCAAACAAATATTTCAAATATACCAATATTTCCATGGATAAAGTAAATGTTCTTATATGCACACTGATAAACATGCATTACTCTTGCTCTGTTTTTTGTTCTTAACTGGCTAAAGAAACACTATGCTGTTTATTTCTGTTCAGTTATTAGAAAGAAAGTGTATATCAGCCTTTCAAAATGATTGCGAGAACTAGTGGACAAGAATTAAGCACAGACATTAGAACAATGGTATGTTTGTTTCTGCATGCTGAACATCAACATGCAATCATAACTGTTAATAGTCAGATATTTTGATCCATGTCTAATTTCACACTGCAATTCTAAAGTAGCTTGTTGGATGAAAAAACGTTTCCAGCTGAGGGATTTAAATGACTCAAAACCTCTTAGAAACAGAAACCTCAGCATTAAAGGAACCGTACAATTTTGAGGCAGTTGCACTTTACTGAAGTATATCAATTTTATGTTGTTTTTACTTTTACTTTTACTAGGAATACACTTTTAGTATAGGGAGATACTATACTTTTGCTCCTTACCATACTTACAGCTCTAATTGCTAATTATGTTTTGCAGATGCAGATTTTGAATGCAAAATATTATCAACTAATAAATGATGATATATTAGTATAGATTAACCAGCTGTCAGTACATAAAGTGGTCAAAATCAGCTCCATCTTTACCAGTTGTATCTTTTAGTAATCACTGAAAAAAAGTTTATAGAACAAATGTGAACTATGCAACAGCATTAAAGCATCATATTTTCTAATTGGAGTACTTGTGCTTTTGTATTTTAAGTAGTACCGGGTAAGCTGGTCCACCCATTGGTCCCACGCACTGAGGATTGCTGCCAACTTGTCCCCCCGCCGTCTAACAGGTCTTGATTCCCGGTCATCAAATCTGATGCTTCCTAGTAATACACTGAAGCTCATTGTGGCTCTAAATATCGCTCTCACTGTCTCAGCATCCCACAGACTTTCAGTCATCTCCCCTCTTGACCTATAGACACCAGCAAGGATGAGGATGCCAAAGTAGGCATGCAGATTTATGGATTGGTCACATCAAGAACACATTTCTGAATCGAGTCAGGAATCAGTAGCTCAGAGGATGACTTGATATTCTGAACATCAGTCACTGCAAAGTGCGTGGGCCCTGGTACCGTCAGTAATTTGTTAGCAGCTGGCTGTGGTGCTTCTTGTGGTGCATACCGGAATCAGAATACTTGATTGAATTGAACTGATTTCTAGATTATCCTCATACTCTGAGACATCTTCTTCCACATCACTGTGTGCCTGACTTTCTTATGAACTCTGAGGTCCTCTGGCAGATGTATATTTTGGTCACATTGATGGTGGAAGGTTCTATATTGCCATGTCCTATGAAGGATGTAAATGTGTGGGGTATAGTAGTATGTGTGCTCAATTCTTTTTTTTGTTGTTCTACATGTTTATCACAGAAAATAAGCTAAGGCCATTGAGTTTCAGGTGGAAAAAGGTATACTTGTAGCATTTGTGTTCTTGTAAAAATTTGAAACGGGTCAATTTGACCCGAATACCATATAAGGGTTAATCTGTAAGTAACTGCTTAGATAAATATCTGCTTACTTTATAGCCATATCATTCATTACATTCGTCTAAATGTACTTATAACACTGCTAGGGAGCTGATATAACCACAGTTATTCAGTACTGTTTAATCAAGCATTAATTATCTGTCATTAACACTGTCCTTAAATATATTTACAACTGAATTAGAGTGTATTATAAACCACTGATCATTTTTTTTAATTACATTCACTCTTTTGACCCTTAAAAATTAGCTCTTGAATATAATTTATCGTTAAAGGGGTTGAATTATGGTTTTTGCGTCCAGTTGATGGCTTTTTATACTAAATCTCTTGATCAGACACTGAATCTTGTCACAAATTACATTGAATTTCCGTACAAAAACATCAATCTCACTCTCACTGTTTTAAGTAGGACATCTCTCATCTTCCTCACTCAGGTCCTGAGCTTGTCAGGAGATTCACACTGATCCCATTTCAGCTTTACTTCAGGAGTTATTTAAAACACACTGGCTGTATTTTCTTACCCCTGCTTCTCTTGAAACTTTATCTTGACAATTGGTTTTGAGTCTGTGGAGCTCAGGCTGCAGCTGAGGCGACTGTCAAAATGTCAGGATATTTTTCTGCTTACTCCTCAGACTCAGGTTTGCTTTCCTCTGTGCACCCTACTGAGTTAACTTTCCTTTACAGTGAACAGTTATAAGTCAGTGCTGACAGGGAGCTCTTCTTCATTCTGAAGGTTCGTGTAAAGTCAGAGATCATTTCCTGGCCTACTGGAGGTTTCAAATGAGATAAATAATGCCCAAGGAGCTGCCATAAACAGTGTTTTCATACCCTTAAAATGCAGCTCCCCCCTTTTATTTGCCCTTAGACTCATTTTGAACATTTATGACTCCATGGTTTTGATTGCAGCATCATTCCATTAAATGTAAATATTCTACCGTGCATGCTTTGTGCATCATTTTATAAAAATTTACTTCAAAATTCAGCCACATCTGTTCATTATTTTGAACACTGGGTTCTCCAAAAGTTTAAGTTGAGGTTTTGTGGGTTTGAAGAGTGTGTCAGTAACCATTAGGCAAGATATTTATTGACTGATACTGTCCAACTGAAAATGTAAAAGGCAATAAGTTTAACACGTGATCACAGTAATGAGTTTATAACTTATTTTCTGACAATGTCTGTAAGAAATAATAATGAATTTGGCCATTTGACGTATGTTTGAGGCCAGTTCTTCATGGGATTATTATTAATATTTGTGCAGATTGTGTCTTTTCTGGAATTCATGTCTGCATCTAAAGATTGAAGACTATCACAATTAATTTAATGTGCTGTATCCCTGATAAACAACTTCAAATAACACTCACTAACATGCATTAGCTGCACATTGCAATAAAATCCCTTGGCAATGTTTGTCTCTGTTTTATAGATTTTACAAAATCTCATTTTGTATTTCCCATACTGATTTACAAATGCTTTACCTCCACATTCCGCTGGTGGCGACAGTGAGATTCATAAGTTATTCGCCAACCGCTTTGAAACAAACGAAGAAGAAGAAGAGCGGAAGTTACGCCAAATGTTGTCATGGCGTCTCGCATGTAAATCACTGAGCTCTGAAAATTTAATAAAGCATCTTATTTGAAGGTACGTGCGCACAAATTATTTTTAAATTTAAATGACTAAAGTCTGTTGTCATTACAGTTTGGTAAACCGGGTGATAATCTCATTATTTGGCATTGTAACAAACAGTTGCAACTGGCTGTAGCGCTAACTTGCTTGATTACCGTTGCTAGTCAGCGTTAGCTACAGTTAGCCATGGTGTTTAACAGGTTCTTAATCTTTATTAATGTGGTATTTTTAACCTTAGGTTTAATGTTTACATTTTTCCAGCAACTGTGGGAAGTATACAAATTGAACCTCTTGTACAGATGGGTGTTTCTTGGCAGTCAAACTATGTTAGCTAACTTAGTGAAATTTTTACAATGAATCAGCTTTATCACAATTAACTTTACAAACTTTAGGCTTTGCAGTTTCCCCACACAGAGCTACTTTCATATAGTTAGATCTATTACAGACCGTTTTATAACAAGTTACGCAATGCCTAGTTGAATAATACAGATAATACTAAAAAATGTGCGGAGCTAATTTAGTATCTACAAAGGTTTAAACGACAGAGGTGGCAGAAGTACTCAAATACAAAAAAGTATAAGTATAGTGTAAGTCTATAAGTATTTGTTTAAAAAAGTACTCCACTACAAGTAGCAGTACAGCTTCAAGTTGAAGTACTAATTATTAATATTACTTTTAATATTATTATGATTATTAAAAGTTGATTTATTTATATATAAAGCAGTTTTCTTTTTATATTGACACGTACTGCACATATTGCATTGTGCTTGACAATGTAGTTTGAGTTTTCTTTCGTATATACTTTATACATGTGTAAAAAATATAATTTATTTATTTATATTATATATATTTATTCTGTTTATTGATTCCATTCTTTGTCTCTGTTATGATGCAAAACATTCCATAAAATATGAATGAAAAAAATTAAACCTAACTTACTTTCATGTTGTGATTTTTCAGGTTCAAGTAATCTAACTTGCTTTCTGAGTACCAGGACCGAACAATGAGCACTCAAGTAAGCCAAAAATTCATGTAGACCCATATTCGCATTCAATATTCGTAGAGCTCAGAAATTAACTCTAAGCTTGTGTTTTCATTTCAGTACAGCATCCTTTTCAAGCAAGAACATGGTCAGTACCGATCTCACTGTGTAAACTTTCCAACCTTAATAGGTTACCCAGTTTTTCCTCCTTAATATTCCCATTATACTAGTACTTCTACTTCAAAATTACACAATATGCCTTGTAATAATCTATATTTTCCTTACTGTCAGATAATTCTTTGAGCCATGTTGTTTCACTGGCTGTTCATGCATTACCATGAACTGTAGCTTGTTGTTGTTCAGCCCCACACAGACTGTCCTGGTGTTAGTCAAAGCCAGTGAACTATACTTACGAACATTTAAAAGTCTGAGGTCACTGAGAAATGTCCTTGTTTTCAGCAGCTGTGCCAAAATAATTGCCAAAGGGTTACATTAACAAACACAACATGCCATTGTAACACATGACTAATCTTTGCTGACAATGGGCTCTATATGCCTATGTAGATATTCCAGTCATTTACAACATTACCAGTGTCTACACTTTCTCAATTGTTCAATTTCTGAACAGTTTGATGTTATAAAACCTACTTTTTTCAAAAATATTTTCATGTATGGTAGAAATGAAAGGAATTCTGGGAGTGCCACACAGAGGGTAGTGAAATCAGTATTGAGGCACAGCCTAACGCATTGGTTGGTTTCTGTGTTTTCATGGGATTTGTTGACCTTAAGGAGAAAACCAGATGATGCCAAAGTTGTGATCACATTGTTGACTGAGTTTTAATTTATTGTATGTGTGTGTTTCCTCTAAGCACATGATGATGCCATCTGGACGGCGGCGTGGGGTAAAAGTGAGGCCGATGGCTCAGAAACCATCGTCACTGGCTCACTCGATGATATGGTGAAAGTGTGGAAATGGTGAGCACTTTTTTACTTTACTTTAAACACTGTTCCTTAAGACACGACTCTAAAGACAATGTATTGCTGACCTCTTTTTTAAATCATGTACTTTTGGCACCAAATATTGTATTTGTTTTCTTTTTAAATAACATTTTATACATTCTCAAAAAACGGTTTTCAATGGCAACTGGACTTGTTTTAGTTCCTTGACTACGTTTCACCCTCCATTCCAGAGGG
>JAUMHL010000144.1:0-13130 GCA_032362345.1 Sandelia bainsii | reverse complement strand
GCGTGGGAAGAAGAAGAACAAGATGTTCAGTTTTGTTCATCTGAGTGTTCAGGAGTTTCTGGCTGCTGTTTATGTGACAATGTCTTTTATTAACAACAACAAAAATGTGATGCCTTTGTCGTACTGGTCATTCCAAAAACTTTGGCTGTTTTTGAGGAAAACATCTTCAGTCAAGATTCACATCATTTCAATCAATAAGGCCTTACAGAGTCCAACTGGTCACCTGGACTTGTTCCTTCGCTTCCTCCTGGGTCTTTCATTGCAGAACAATCAGAATAAACTTGAGGACCTCCTGAAAAATACAGACAGTAGCTCAGATACCAATAAAAAAACAATCCAGTACATCAAGAAGAAGATCAGTGAGAATCTGTCTGCAGAGAAAAGTATCAACCTGTTCCACTGTCTGAATGAACTGAATGATTGTTCTCTAGTGGAGGAGATCCAACAGTACTTGAGATCAGGAAGTCTCTCCACAGAGGAACTGTCTCCTGCTCAGTGGTCAGCTCTGGTCTTCATCTTACTGTCATCAGAAAAAGATCTGGACGTGTTTGACCTGAAGAAATACTCTGCTTCAGAGGAGGCTCTTCTGAGGCTGCTGCCAGTGGTCAAAGCCTCCAACAAAGCTCTGTAAGTACACAAGAGCAAATCTGTAAGCGTAAGGTTAGTTAGTGGAAATTGTAAATAAAATTTGTTAAACTGTTTCTTCTACTTGCAGTTTATTTACACATAATTTTGTGACTTTGAAAAATTATTTCTTCACAATCTGGTTCTTACTGATGACCAAAATGCCTCTGACCTAAGACTATGATCTTGTATTTCCCTTCAAATCAATCCCATCCATGAAATCCCTCACACTCAACTAAAATATTATTGGTCATCCAAGATCCAAACAAGCAATTATTATTTCAGCAACCACAATAAAGTAATTGTTTAACATTTTTATACATTTAATACAGTGTTTTTGACATTTTTGTATTGTATACACTATTAAACTGCTTTGACACGTGCACTGGATGTCTCCAGGCCTTACCAAGGCGAGCTGCATGTGAGAACACAAATGTCTGAGTCAGTCAGCTTCATCCTGGGAGCCCCCAGTACAAAGTCAGTGTGATGTAATGTAATGTCCGTGTGAGCTCACGTGAAAACAGCTTTTCTTTATCACTTTCCCTCAGGCTCAGTGGCTGTAACCTGTCAGAGAGAAGCTGTGAAGCTCTGTCTGCAGTCCTCAGCTGCCAGTTATCTAGTCTCAGAGAGATGGACCTGAGTAACAACGACCTGCAGGATTCAGGAGTGAAGCTGCTATCTGCTGGTCTGGAGAGTCCACATTGTAGACTAGAAACTCTCAGGTCAGGATTCAGCTTCTGTTTTAAAAGTGATCTTTTAAATGTTGTAAACATAGCCAGCTGCATCTTCAAAGGTATTTTTTATGATTTCAGAGACGTCTGCTGTCTGTCCAGTCTGATAAATATATTTCTTCCCATTCTTCCTATCTATCAAAAACACAAGGAACAGTACTACTGAAGCATTTATTCTATTTAATTCATATAAATTCTTGCTGCTGTTCAGTCATCTGCTTCCATCAGAAGCTGTCATATGTCAGCTACTCCTGAGATGCAGCACAGACAACAGCGGGCTAAATTATTTGGTGGACTGGGTATTAAAAATGAACTCAACTGGAATAGTTTTTCTTTACAGGAATAATTAGAATAGTTTTTATTTATTGGTTAGTCTTTTTTTTTCTTGCTAACAAACCAGAAAGTCCATAGTGACACTGGAACCTTGATTGCTACAGATACCTTTACAACAATTAATAACAAAAACTGTATGAGACTGTGCTTAAACACACCACAGAATAAAAGCACACAGACGATTAAGCCAAATGACCTCGGGTCCTCGGGTGATGGAGTTTTACAGTGATCAAAAATCCTTTAAAAAATGCCTTCAGTGTGTGTGTGTGTGTACAGATTGTCAGGTTGTCTGATCACAGAGGAAGGCTGTGCTGCTCTGGTTTCAGCTCTGAAATTCAACCCTTCCTACCTGAGAGAACTGGACTTGAGCTACAATAATCCTGGAAAATCTGGAGTGAAGCTGCTGTCTACTGGACCGGAAGATCCACACCGGAGACTGAACACACTCAAGTATGAATAGACAGCAAAACTGTTTCTCTGTCACACATACTGGGGACTAGTGGTTCAATCTGTACCTGCAGTAGAGCTCTTTATGGGTTCACTTAGTTCTGAGAAACCAAGTTCCAACCTCAGACCCAGGTTGAGTGAGGTCCAAATTCAGCTCACTTTTACTGGCAGAAACTTACAGAAATGGTACATCAGAAAAATAACTGCTCTCACAAACAGATATTTAGGCTTTATATGGAAGAATGGTTTAATTACGGGTAAAAACATACGTATCTGCTGACCACTGACATGAATTATCTTTACACTGTATTAAATTCCTAAAGTAATTATTTAGAATAGTTTATGGACTATCTACAGTATCATTTCTATAATTTAGTATTTTATTTTCTTCATTTTGGATGTTTGCTTTGTGTCTGACGTTTTTAATCATTATGTTGAGGTTTTATGTTGAGTATTTAACATAATGTGTAGAAAATGTGTTTTATAAATGCACCTGTTTTGTCCTAATAGTGGATCTGAGAGGAAGTTTATGAAGAGTGTAGATGATGAAGCTCATGAAGGTTCACTCAGGGGACTTTGTTTCTTCCTCCAGGGTGGAACATGGTGGAGAGCAGAGGCTGAAACCTGGTCTGAGGAAGTGTAAGTGTGTGTTCAGTTTGCATCACTACAAACCAATCATACATTCTCCATAGCAATTCAGTCGCATTTGTCTTATATCCTGCCTACTTCGTATCTAGTGTAGTGTTTCCTGTCTGCCACCATCATGTGGAGAAAATAGGCTGAGTTTAAATCTGTATACAAACGCAGAAAGACGGAATCATTTCCCAGAGCCCAAGATGATGTCAAATTACAAAAGATATTTAAGTCAAAA
Source organism: Sandelia bainsii (assembly GCA_032362345.1). NCBI lineage: Eukaryota > Metazoa > Chordata > Actinopteri > Anabantiformes > Anabantidae > Sandelia > Sandelia bainsii. The sequence continues at coordinate 10,124 of JAUMHL010000144.1, read as the reverse complement.
TGATTAAAAATGTGTCATTACCAAAAGTACGTCATGGGGTGGTGTGGGAGTAGGGGTAGTGTCGCCTTATTTCCTTGACTTAATCTCGCAGCTATGATGTTTATGAAAACCAGGCAGCACATGTTAAAGTAGTTTAAATTAAATCTGCCTTCAGTTCTGTTTGAGTCAAGCTGCTCAAAGCAAAGTCAGCACTTTAACACAGTCAATTGTTCAATTGGAGTTTCAGTAAGATTGGTTTTAATAAAACTACAGAGCCAAACTAACTTTTTCACGTCCCAAATGATATGTGATGATGAATGATAAACTGTAAAACAAGTCACCAGTTTTCTCCTGTCTCCACGTTCTCCAGGTTCACACATATGTAGCATCAGTAGTTCATGTTGATGTGTGGGGAGGTGAGTTCAAGCATCAGTTTACACATAAACCACCTCCACCTGTCAAACACCTACAGGTTGTTAATGTGTTTGGACTGAGGGTCAGATTCCTCTGGTTCTCTTGAAACCAGGAGGAGAGAGCAAGGAGGGGTAACTCTCTGTTCAAAGGAAGAAGGTTCACTCCTCTGTCACTGTCCAGTGTTTAACACAGAGACACTCAAACATTTGTCTGCAGGTATAAAGCAGAAAAAGTGACTGTGTTTAGCAGAGTTTAGTAATGATCATATACTTTGTTCTGTCTCCATAAAGACAACGTGAACTGAAACATTAATACAGAGAAAAACATACTGCTCAAGAATCAGGAGAGAAACTCATGATTCTTATTTTAACCAGAACTGTAAAGTCCTTTCACGGACTGGACGTGTCCATCCAGTCCAGCAGAGAGTAATTTCTGACACCACGTCCCGTCTGCATATTTACGACACAACAATGAGTCATTTCAAAGATTTGACTCCGTCTTGTTCTCTCCATCAGGGGCCTGTGAACTGGAAGTGGACACAAACACAGTGAACACAAACCTCCAACTGTCTGACAACAACAGGAAGGTGACACGAGTGAGAGAGGAGCAGCTGTATCCTGATCATCCAGACAGATTTGACTTCTGTCCTCAGCTGCTGTGCAGTACTGGTCTGACTGGTCGCTGTTACTGGGAGGTGGAGTGGAGAGGAGGTGTTTCTGTATCAGTGAGTTACAGAAGAATCAGAAGGAGAGGGAACAGTGTTGACTGTTTGTTTGGACTTAATGATCATTCCTGGAGTCTGAGCTGCTCTGATGACAGTTACTCTGTCTGTCACAATAACACATCAAAAAGCCTTCCTCCCTACTACTCCTCCTCCTCTGTCTCTAAGAGAGTATCAGTGTATGTGGACTGTCCTGCTGGGACTCTGTCCTTCTACAGAGTCTCCTCTGATAAACTGATCCACCTCCACACCTTCAACACCACATTCACTGAACCTCTTCATGCTGGGTTTAGGTTTAGATCCTGTGGTTCCTCAGTGTCTCTGTGTTCACTGTAGGACAGAGAGAGTCAAGTGTCACAAACAATAGTTTTATAAGCCATAAAAGCAAAATGACAAGAAAACATTAGACGTTATTATAAAGATGTTGGGTGATGAATAAACTACAAATTTCATGTTTGACACAAAATGAAGTATTGAGTTATTAAATAATCTAAATCTATCTAAACTGTGAGTGATTGGAATTTATGAAGTATCCCAAAAAATGTTCAGTGGCAACTGGACATGTTTTAAGTTCTTCTGACTGACTAGTGGGAGTAGCAGGTTTATAAACCCTGTGGACTCATTGAGTTCATTAGCACTTGATGGTCACCTGTGGGTTGTTGTTCCACCTGGCTTCCATAGGTATCACTATGACCACCTGAGACACAGTGTGAACGACTGTGAAACCACCTAGTTCACAGTGGGTGATAGATTTGACCTTAGTCCACCTCCTCAGTTCAACCTGGCAGTAAACTGCTTCCCTCACCCCTTGTTTGAACCAGTTGTCTTCCTTGTCCGGAATATGAAGATTTCTTTCAAACAAGTGGACCTTGTATTTCAGATGCAGATGTACTGTTCAGTACTGTCCTGAGGAGCTGACATTTTGTGTTGTACCATGCATCAGACTGTCCAACAGAGACTGCCTTCCTCACCAGTTTGTCCAGACGTGAGGTGTCCTTCTTTGTGCTACCTCCCCAGCACACCACCACATTGAAGAGTACGCTCGCCACAACAGTCTGATAAAACATCTGTAGCAGCTTTTTGCAGATGTTGTAGGACATCAGCATTCAGAGGAAGTACAGTCGGCTCCATCCTCTCCTGCACAAAGCATCCATGTTGGCAGTCCAGTCCAGTTTGTCATCCAGCTGCACTCCCAGGCATATGTAGCTCTGCATGATCTTTACACAGTCACCTCTGATAGTCACAGGCTCCGGGAGTGAGGCCTGGGCTTCCTAAAGTCTACCACCAGCTCTCTGGTTTTGCTGGTGTTAAGGTGCAGGTTTCATTATTCAACAAAGTCCTTGATTAGGTTCCTGTACTACTCCTCCTGTCCAAGCCTGATGCAGCCCACAAGCAGTGTCATCAGCGAACTTTTGCACGTTGCAGGACTCAGAGTTGTTTTGGAAGTCTAACGTCTACATGATGAACAGGACCAGAGAAAGCACGGTCTTCTGCGGTGCACCCATGTTGCCGGTGCTGGTACAGTTCAGGTGCAGCGTTCTGAGGTGGGAATGGGTTGGGGTGGTCAAACCTTTGCTCCTCCCACATCTCCCTCGATGGTGGCACCCCGCTTTGAGCTGCAGCCATGATGATCTTTATCCTGTCCCACACTTCCTTCATGCTGTTATTCTGCAACTTCTGCTCCAGCTTCATCCTGTACTGCTCCTTTGCCTCCCTGAACTGGACTCTGAGTTCCCTCTGCATGCACTTCAGCTCCTGCTGATCACCATCTTTAAAGGCCCTCTTCTGGTTCAGAAGGCCCTTCATGTCACTTGTGATCCAGGGCTCTTGTTGTTAGCATAGCAGCGTACAGTTCTTACCAGAACAACAGCATCCATACAGAAGTTAATGTGGTCAGTAGTGCAGTTAACAACCTCCTCAATGTTCTCATGGTGGTCTCATGGTACCAGTGGTTGTAGGTAGCTCCCTCACTCTTGGTTTGTAATGAGGCTGAAGCAGAACCAGGCTGTGATCTGCTTTCCCCAGAGCAGGCAGTGGGGTGTTGCTGTATGCGTCCTTTACGTTTTCATACAGTAGGTCAATAGTCCTTTTTCCCCTGGTGTTACAGTCCACATACTGGGATAAAGCAGGTAGTGTTTTGTCCAGAGTCAAGTGGTCCCCAGTCCCCAGAGATTAACAGAAGCGCCTCGGGGAGCTGTTTGTAATTTAGAAATAGAGGAGTGGATGATGTCACCTGCTATCTCTGCGTCAGCGCATGGAGGGATGTACACAATGGCAACAATGACGTGTTCAAACTCTCTGGGCAAGTGATAGGAACGCAGTGTAGCTACACCGGTTCAAAGAAATGGCCACGCATTATACAGATGTCTTTTGAGTTTTTTAATTCGCACATCTCTCTCTCTCTCTCTTTTGTCAGCAGACACTGTGAAAACTATGACAAATAAAAGAACATACAACTGTTAAATAACACAATCTCTACATTAAGGACATAAACAACTCTTCATACATAAAGAAAATAAAGCACAATTACCGTGTGCGCCTCTTGAACCATGTGTAGAATGTCATTAATTTGCTCTGTGCATCTCTTCTCTGCAGTCACATTGACTCTGACCTTTCTGACCCATAATGCCACAGTGACCCTCACTCAATCTTTGTCAGGTGATAACTCTACCAAAATAAAAGCTCAAGAAAATGCAATAAACTTTCCAACAACAATAAAATGCAAGTTAATATATTGAACACAATTTACATTGTTTTGGTGGCTGCAATAACCCAATTAATCATAAATTTACAATATAAACATAACCAAAATATAACAATAACATAACAAAAATGACATCTTCTTAAACATGTCTTTTAAGACCGTTACACGCAGACTTACAGCCAAAAGTTCTATGTCTTGCAGTAGGTGGAGATTTAGATTTTCACATGCTCAGGGCTACATCATCTTGTGTTCACGTATAAAGTGAGTGCTCCTCCTTTCCGCTTCCTGCAGGCATTTGTGTCTCTGTGCTGAAGCCCAGTAGCTTCACGTTAGCATCATATTTGATCTTCTCCTGGATTTCACAAACCCCAAGTTTGGAAACCTGCATGCCTTGAGTGCCTTCTTGATATGTCTGTGTTTTTTTCTCCTTTCCCTCTGTCCTAGTAAGAACACTCTCTGCCCGGTGTTGTAGGTTTCTGATTACTCCCACTTTGTGTTCCAGATGGTGGTGAGAGTCAAGGAGTAAATACTAATCTGCAAGGTGTATAGTGGATATAAACCCAATGAGAAGCTGGACACAAAGTTAAGTTTTAAGATGAACAGAGAAGAAGAAAAGGGTTAGGGTTAGGACAATTTTCCAGAAGTTGCAGAACACAACGTGGCAAAAACAGAGTGAGCAGCCAACAGGTGTTCGAGGAGCAGGTGTGTAAACAGGATGGCTGCCTCTAGTCTGCCATGTGGTCACTACGATGGTGAGAGCACACACAAACAGACAGACACCAACACACCCTTAATTTGAAACAACATGTTCTGATTTAGGACTCGATTGGCCTGAGGATAGAAGCTTCTCTTGAGTCTCTCTGTTTTGGTCATGATGGTGCTGAATCAGTCCATTACTGGGGTGGGACGAGTCCTTAAATATCCGAGCTGCTCTGGACCTACATCTCCTGGTGTAAATGTCCTGTAGGGAAGGGAGAGCAGACCTACAGCAGCGTTCTGCCACACGGATCACTCTCTGAAGGGCTTTTCGGTCCTGAACACAGCTATTCCCATACCAGGATGTAATGTTCTGTGTGAGGATGCTCTCCACAGCGCCTGAGTAGAAAGCCCTAAGGATCACTCGAGAGACCCCAAACTTCCTCAGTTGTCTCAGGTGATACAGGCACTGCCTAGCCCTTTTGGACTGGACCTGGATGTGAGCAGTCCATGTCAGGTCTGAGGAGATGTGGACCCCGAGGTACTTGAAGGACAGCACCCTCTCCACTGGAGCTCCGTTGATGATGAGGGGCTTGTAGTCTCACTGCTGTCTCGTACTGAAATCCACCACCAGCTCCTCGGTCTTGCAGACGTTCAGCTGGAGGCGGTTGTCCTGGCACCAGGATGCCAGGTTCTTCACCTCGTCCATGTAGGCTGTCTCATCATTGTTGGAGATGAGGCCCAGCACCACCGTGTCATCAGCAAACTTCATAATGGTGTTGGAACCATGAGTGGCCACACAGTCAGAGGTGTAGAGGGAGTACAGCAGTGGCGGGAGTACGCACCCCTGTGGCGCTCCCGTGTTGGTGGTGATGCTGTCAGAGACAAACCTTCCCACCCTCACCACCTGAGATCTACCAGTGAGAAAGTCCAACACCCATGGACACAGACTGTTGTTGAGTCCTAGATCTCTCAGCTTTGTGAACAGTCTACGGGGCACTATTGTGTTGAATGCTGAGCTGTAGTCTACAAACAGCAGTCTCACGTAGTTACCCTGTTTCTTGTCCACGTGGCTGAGGGTGGTGTGCAGGACGTGGGAGATGGTCTCTTCTGTAGATCTGTTGGGTTGGTATGCAAACTGGAGCGGGTCTGTGGTGCTGGGGATGTAGGAGGAGAGGATGTTCTTCAACAGCCTCTCAAACACCTTCATGACCACCAAAGTCAATGCAACCGGCCGGTAGTTGTTCAGGCATGAGGGCTTGTTGTTCTTGGGCACGAGGGTGATGGTGGATCTTTTGAAGCACGTGGGGACCACGGACTTTGCCAGGGACTTGTTGAAGATGGAGGTTCTTACGACCCGGTTTGCGTGGGTGAAGGAGGCAACATAATACAACCCAGATGTGGAAGGTTAAAAGGATATTTATAGAGCTGATCAATAACGCTAGACAGAACAGAAAATAAACAAAGGCTAAACAGCTAGAGCGAGGATGTGGGCCACCAGGTGTGTAGCTCTCTTCACAACAACACAGACACAGGTTGGTTCTTTGAAACGGGCGTTTATTGCTTGGGCTTTCTCATCTCTTAGTTACACCATCGCGTCTTCAGGCATTAGCGCCACAATGCCGTGAGAACTGTTTTTATGAATAAACAGTACAAAACACATTAGCAATTACACGGTACAAATATTTAGTGCAAACATAAAATAAAGACATTTCTCAAATAAATACCTCGTTGGCCGCTTGTCCTGAAAAGAGGTCTTTAAGTCTTTGTGTCACTTTGCTTTGACTTCAATTAACTTTTAATTTAGCTTAGCAGAGCCTCGTGGGAGACATCTGCTCGCCTGCAGTCCATGAGAGAGATCTCATATTCTCTCGCTAAGGGTGTTCTTGCGAGACATTAGCCCTTACACGTTAATCTTCTAACAATAACAAATGAACTGTAACACGTGAATTTACTATACACATCACGTTTTAAATGAAGACATTTGAACCTTTAATTATATTTATGAAATTATGTAACCCATTATAAATCAATTAACTCCATCATGAGCTTTACATAAAAGATTGTTTAACAGCATTTACATTCCCACCAAAATCAATTATTGACTTAAAATGAGAGATTTTCCTCAAAAGAAAAATATAAAAGAAGTGACATGTGAGAGTCTGTTTTAAGTGTAGATCGTGTAACTTTGTGTGTGGCTTAGTTGGCCTCAAGTAAGGTAACTACTTTATGAACAGGCCTCTCAAGGTGAACTAATCTTGTGATTGGTTTTCCTTTATCATATGTAGTGTCACTGAGCAGAAGTTTCACCTTTCGCACCTTGCCATCTGCGCTGGGTTGAACTTCCACAACCCTTGCAAGCTTCCACTCTTTTCTTGGTGCACTGTCATTTTGTAAAATTACAATGTCATCTACTTGCAAGTTTCGTGATGTCTTCTGCCATTTCTGTCATTGTTGGAGGTTTAGCAGGTATTCTCGTTTCCATCGTTGCCAAAATTCATTGGCCAAAAACTGCACTCTTCTCCACCTTTTGTGCAGATAGAGGTCTTCTTTGCAGAACTGTCCAGGAGGTGGCAGAATTACCGATGATTTCATGGTTAGAATATGGTTGGGAATGAGGGGTTCTGGGCCAGTAGGATCGTGAAGATGCTCAACACTTAGTGACCTGCTGTTGATTATGGCCATTGTTTCGTAGAGAAATGTTCTTAGAGTTGTGGTATCAAGTCTGCTGGCAGACTTGTCGAGCATAGCTGTCAGGATGCTTCGGATTGTTCGAATCTGGCGCTCCCAGACTCCACCCATGTGGCTAGCTGATGGAACATTCAACACAAATTCACAACCAAGCACCCTCTTACAGTCTTGATCTATTCCTCTGAGCAACTCAGAAAGCTCCTTTCCATCACCAATAAAGGTTGTTCCTCTGTCACATCTTAACTGGCGCACAGGTCCTCAAATAGCTATGAATGATCGAAGTGCATTCATGAATGCGTCTGTTGTCAAGTCGTCAAGTGTTTCTATGTGCACTTCTCTAGAACATAAGCAAGTCAATAACAATCTGTATCGTTTTACTTCTTTTCTTCCTTCCTTCACTATAAAGGGGCCAAAACAATCAAGCCCACAGTAAGTGAAAGGGGGAGATGTTTCAGTTCTCTCTTCTGATAGGTTTCCCATATGTTGAACCTCTGTTGTTCTTCTGTATCGCCTACATTTTACACACTTGTAAATGTGTGAGGATACCATATTTCCACATCCTGAGATCCATATTCCGTTTGCACGCAACTCATTCATGGTCATGCCTCTTCCTTGGTGGTGTATGTGCTCATGATGATGTTTGACGAGCAGGGCTGACACATGAGATTTCTTCAGAAGTATCGCAGGATGCTTGACATCATGGTGTAAGGTTGACTGAGATAGCCGTCCTCCCACCCTGAGGACATTGTTTTTGTCCAAGAAAGCATTTAACTGGTGTAGCCTGTTGTGCTTGCTTCTTTCTGGCCTTTGATTTTCTTTATGTCTTCAGCAAACGCTTCTTCTTGCACGAGTTTGACGATGAAGATTTCTGCTTCTCTTCGTTCTTCAATGTTAGTTGACTCATTCGTTCTTGACTGAAATCCCTTGAACTCTCTGACAAATCTCTTGAGCCTGGCAACAGCTCTCACCACTCTACACCAGTCAGAGAATTTATTTAAATGGTTCACCATTGAATTCTGTTCTCTTGCCTTGACTGCATGAACATGTGCTCTGCGAAGTTCAGGATTAGTCGCTTCTACTTCTCCCACCAAACTCACGTGGAAGATTTTGCTGCCAAAGAAAGTTAGGTCCTTTCAGCCAGTTAGATTCTTTCATTTGAACTGCACTCAATCCTCTTGAGGCGCAATCAGCTGGGTTGTTTTCAGAGCTGACGTGTCGCCATTGTTCAGGTTTTGTGCTAGATCTTATTTGCTGTATCTGGTTGGCCACGAACATGTGAAACCTTTTAGCATCATTGTTCACATAGCCAAGGACCACCTTTGAGTCAGTCCAGTAATACTCTCGCAGGTTTTCAATCTCCAGCTCACCTCTGATGATATCACCGATGCGAACTGAAGTCACAGCTGATGATAACTCAAGTCTTGGGATAGTTGTTAGTTTGGTAGGGGCTACTCTTGCTTTCCCCATGACAAGTGAACAACTTATCTGTCCTGTTTCACTCATCGCTCTAAGGTATGAGCATGCACCATACCCTTTGAAACTTGCGTCGGAAAAGTTGTGAAGCTCATACAGTGTGACTTCACCAAAGCTAACAGTGTAAATATACTTAGAAATGCTTTAAAGTGCTTATCTTTTGCATTACAGAAGGTTTTCACACTAGTATAGTACCCCTTTAAAATTCACTGAAGGTGCCCTTTAAACTAGGTTAATTCTTGTAAAACTCAAGACTCAACTCAACTTTGCTCTTATTAAATATTTGACTAATTTGTTCTTTAAACTTTGTGACACGTGACTGTGAATGAAAACACATTGGATTAATCTCCACACTAAGCACAGCATGCAAGGTTAATAGATCTGAGTCCCTTAGTTGCAGTTTACAAGTTTAACCACTTCTCACACCACCTTAACTTTACTTTTGTTATAGAGCTCCTCCTGGTTTTGAAAATTAGCGCTTTAACCAGTCTAATCACCGTTGCTTGTAATCACCACGCCGACAATGCGTTATGCTCTCTGCTTATCTGATGTGATGCACCGGATCTGCGTTGCGTCGTCCTCCGCTGCCTGTCGTCTCTCCTACCCGTGTTGAGCAGGCGAGTTCTCGCTGTAGCTCTCTTCACGACAACACAGACACAGGTTGGTTCTTTGAAACGGGCGTTTATTGCTTGGGCTTTCTTATCTCAGTGAATTTGGACCTTGTGTTTGGGTTTTCTGACCTTGTTACGCCGACTCTGACCTATTATTAATTATGGATTTCTGACCCTGTTTTTTCTGTCTTGCCTCTGTCTGTGATTATCATGTGTTTTTTGGATACCTTTGCTTTGGACTGTAGTGGGATAAGGATTTAGGGATATTGGATCATGGCTATGGATGCTGGTGTTTACTGGATTCTGCTATAATCACAGTGTGCACATGAAGACGACTTCCCTGAAAACCCAGCTCATCAGGATACCTCTCAGCAATATCTCACCTCTGTTCAGTTACTAACATCTCTGCTCTTTCCCCTAGTTCTGTTCACTCCTCTCCAGTCAACCACTCAGCAAACGCCGTCTCCAGCCTACAGACTCCATGTCCCATCAGCCACGGCTCCTCAGTGCTTCCTGTTTCACCTCGTCTCCAGAACCACATATCCCACCAGGTCCTGCTCTTTTAACCCTGCCAGTCCTCATAGACTCACCCTGTATGTCCTGTTCTAGGTCTCCAGAGTGATCCCCGCTTTCCTGAGACTCTCCACCATCAACACACCTCTACTGCATAGTTACTTATAAAGCACTAAATAATTAGGCCCCTTCGTATCTTAAAGACCTCATAGAACCTTATTATCCCAGCAGAGCACTTCGCTCTTAGAGTGCTGGTCTACTTGTGGTTCCTAGAGTTTCTAAATGTAGACTGGGAGGAAGAGCCTTTAGCTATCAAGCTCCT
>JAUMHL010000143.1:0-13136 GCA_032362345.1 Sandelia bainsii | reverse complement strand
CAATGCTTCAAAGAACATGGAGACCCTTATCAGGGGTCAACTAAAGTGGAAAACCAACTCCCCCTGAGTTGACACTGTCCAGAGGGACAACATAAAAACTCACTTTTTGACCTCCTGTTAAGGCAGGTCTGATCATGGACTGAGGGCATCACCATATGGACATGAGATGAAAAGGTTGGACCAAGACACCTACGTCAGACCTTTGGGCCATTTATTCATTCATACTCATCACATTACCAACAGGACTCTAAGTGACACTCAGATGCTTACAATAGTGTCACAGGACCATCCTGAAACCAAGGAATATTATTAGTAATCATGTATTATATTGTGCTTAATCACTATAAGTAATAAGACTATGTGCCACCAAACTGTATGTCTCTCTCATATAATTGAGTGTCCATTAGTTATCACCTGGGAGACAGTCCTACATTTGGTAGTAGTTCATGTCACATGCAACTATAATTGTATGTGTTACACACTTGGTTTGTAACTTACTTCAAATCACTGGTTGTTGAATGTTGATTCTGGTTGTAAGATGTGGGCTGTGGTAGTGTCTGTTTCTAGAATTAATATTCATTGTCTCTGGTAGAGGTATTTATATACTGAGTTTCTCAGACAAAGAGAATGGGCGTTTTAAACAACCGCGTCAAAGAGCCTTGTCTCCACCTATACTCTCCTTAAGAGTATATATGGTCAGAAAAAGAGAAGAAGTTTGCTTTTTGTCTTTTTCTTCTCTTTGCTCTTTGTCTTTCGTGCTTTTCCTTTTTCTTTTCTTCACGTTTGTCTTTTGTCCGCTCTTTGCCTTTTTCCCGTTTTTCTTTTTCTTTTATGTTTCGTTTTTGTTTTTCCACCAACTTTTTATTCCAGTAACTCCTACGATTTGACCGGTACGGTTTCATTACACCGTTCTTACAAGATAGTTAAAGTGAGTTAAAGTTTGCCTGGGACATCTGTCTGACATAGTGCAGGAGGAAGCCACAGACCTACACCGACAGGACGCGCTGCTTGAAAAGGGACCGACCAAACTCCGCCTCGCGCCACCTGGTTAAACAGCACCGGAGTCTGCCAGAAGAAGGACCGAGATAAAGAGAGAAGCATACGAGTCACCTGCAGCTTCAAGGCCGCTAAAATCCTGCCTCACATCACGTGGTTAATTAGGACAGGAGTCCGAACCCGGATGAGGCGAGCCAAGTTTCCCCTGCGGTAAAGTAGGCTAACGGTAACCCTCTGTGCTATGTAAGCTGATGTCCTTGTGAACAAGACCACTAAATTGGTAAATTCCTATCTTTCTATCTATTTCTGTTATTACACTCAGTGGTCCACAGCTCCCATCTTGACAGTCCTTTAACTTGTTATGTTACATGTATGTTTGTTATGCCACAGATTACGTTCAGCTATTCATTACATCTTTTATATCAATAAATTCCACTTCAGTAAAGCCAGTAACGTGTGTTTCTTTTGTTGTATATATAAGACATGAGATCACTGTTATTCGCCAAGAACAAACTACTTCAGTTGAGACTTATTTAGATTGGTTCGGGGTTTAATTTAATTGTAAATCATCCCAGGGAGGGGGTGGTCGCGCCTCTCTACTTTATGGGATCCAATGCGACCTGGTGCCCCTTTAAATTAACAAGTGCAAATTCAAAATGTATGTAATGCTACATCCACCATTCTTCTCTCTGCCACAGCCTCCAGGCTGTCCAGTTCCAGTCCAACTACAGACTTTGCCTTTTTGATCAGCTTGTTCAGTCTGTTGCCCTCACAAACCTTGATGCCACCTTCCCAACACACAACTGCAAAGAACAGAGCACTTGCAACTGTACACTGATAGAACATCTTCAGTAGCTTGTTGCAAACATCAAAAGAACGCAGCTTGCTTATTAAGAACATTCTACTATGCCCTTTTTGTATAGGACATCTGCATTATTTGACCAGTCTAGTTTCCTGTTGATGTGGACTCCAAGATATTTGAGTCCACAATCTCTACTTTCTCTCCCAGGATGGTGAGGGGGACCGGGATCTTCCTGCTCTTCCTGAAGTCCACCACCAGTTCTTTGGTTTTATTGATATTGAGTTGAGGCAGTTGTTGTTACACTACTCAACAAAGCTTTCTATTAGCTGTCTGTACTCCTCATCGTTATCATTATTAATGCAGCGAATGATTGAGGAGTCGTCAGAGAACTTTTGAAGGTGGCAGATTCCTGAGTTAAAGCAGAAGTCTGAGGTATAGTGTAAACTGGAATGGTGCCAAAACAGTCCCTTGAGATACACAGATGCTGCTCATTACCACCTCAGATACACAGCCCTCTAAGTGAACAATCTGTGGCCGCCCAGTGAGATAGTCTGTGATCCACTCCAAAGTGTTGGTAAGAACCTGCATTTTCTTCAACTTTGCCGCAAGCACGTGAGGCTGGATGTTGTTGAAGGCACTTGAGAAGTCAAAGAACATGACTCTCACAGTGCTGCCCTGCTTCTCCTGGTGGGAGTATGCCCTGTGCATTAGGAAAATAATGGCATCCTCCACCCCAGTGTGTGCCTGATATGCAAACTGAAGGGGGTCCATTAAGGACAGCACCTGGGACCTCAGATGTTGCAGAACCAGTCTCTCAAAGGTCTTCATGACATGTGATGTTAGTGCTACAGGCCTAAAGTCAGTAAGAGTACTGGGATGACTTCCTTTTGGTACTGGGACAATACAGGAAGTTTTCCTTAATTTATGCACTCTCTTCAGCCTCAGAGAAAGGTTGAAGATGTGCTGAAAATCCTCTGCAAGCTGTCCAGCACACACCTTGAGGACTCTAGGGTTGATGTCATCAGGTCCCTTTGCTTTGTGTGTCTTAAGTGCAGATAACTCCTTCCTCGCCTGTTCTGTGGTGATAGTACATGTACATTGTGCTCGGGATGGTGGATCAGGTGGTGGGGGTGGTGGTAAAGATGTTGGTGGTGGGGTGTACTTCCTTGTAGTATGCCTGATGTCCGTAGACCCAGAGTAAGCAGCAGAGGTGTTCTCAAATCTATCAAAAAACAGGTTTAGCTCATTAGCAAACTCAGAGTCTCCTTTCACAACAGTGTGTGATTAGTTGTGGCCAGTCATGGTCTTCATCCCATTCCACACCTCTTTGATGTTATTCTGCTTCATCTTATGCTCAGCTCAACTGTCTCTATACAGCTGTTTTGCCTCCCTTAGCTTCCTCTTGAGTTCCTTCTGCACAGCTTTGAGCTCATCCCCATTTCTCTCCATGAATGCCCTTTTATTTTTGTTGAGGAGACCCTTAATGTTCCTATTTATCCATGGCTTATTATTAGGGAAACAACGGACCTTTTTGATTGGTACAGTAAATACAGTACAATATATACATATATATTTATATGCCTTTCCTGCTGACTTTACTTGCGAGTGGGAAGAGTGTGTTTAAATTCTCATCCATTCTCAATGATTTATTTTCATTTATACCACATTAATTTATCTAATCTTATTTCAAAGGTTAAAATAATGACACCCTGGGCCTTAAACGATTTGGGTTAAGGCGACTGAGACAGTAATTTGTCTTGATGCTAACAACCTGTCAGGTTACCAAGACCGATGTAACAGGGTGATAGTTTGAGAGTTGCATATGCTTATTTGTGTTTAAAGTAACAATGTGTCATTCAGTTGCCCTTGGGTCATTAAAGAGAGGACCAGAGAACACAAATCACTGCTAATTAGCTGTGATACTAACAGCCTGTGATGCTATTGCTTCTTGTCAAGCACTGTGGGTGTGTGGGTGAGACACAGACAGAATTTTACTCAACAAAATCTGTTACTATGGTCCCTAAAGTCTTCCTCTTTCTTAAAGCTGTCTGCAAAAAGCAAAACTGAAAGAGAAGAAAGCCAGCAATTTGTGAAGAGGCAGAGATAATATGGAGGTCCTGGCCTTGGTACACGTGAAAGTTAATTAAATGGGATCTTATGTAACAGACACAAGATAAGCTATTATCTGGCTTAATACAGAAAACTTTTAATAAAATGTTGTGGGTGAAGTGACTGGTTAGGCTTAGAAAAAGACTGTTTTTGTTTGAAGTTTAACAAAGTATTTTTCTTGCCTAAACCAACCTCATATGAGAGACTGGACCCAAACTCGTGTCTGCGATTTGCTAGTGCGTTATACGCCCTCCATCCACCCCAGCCACTTCTTTGAATGAATGAAGCACTATTAATTCATTAAAAACACATTGCAAAGTATTTCTTTACCAGCGTAAGGTTACTTTGACAAGGTTTTTCAGATTTTTTCCCCTAAATTCATTTGAGGCAAAGGGAACCAAAAAGAAAAGCAGGTCAGAGCATCTATAATAATTTGAGGTGTAAAGGACAAGAGACTGTTTTTGGACAAAGCAATAAGGATAGTTAAAGTAAATCCATATGTATAAGTATTTAAGCTCGTGTATCAGTAGGGAACCAGCTGTGTGTATCAAGATTTGCACAATGGCGCATAAAAAGTAGCATTTTAATACAAATCTGGGGAATTAAATATGGCATTGATAGGAAGATTAGCGTTAGTGGCATTTTAATAAACAATTTCAGCATAGTCCAGTATGCTGACTATGCAACAACCTGTGAAAAAAGGGGTGTACTGAATACTAATAACAAAATTAACTTTCCTTAAATATTATATGTTCCATATGTGGTTCAAAAGTCAACTCAGAATAAATCTGTAGACCTTAAAATTACATTTTATCAGCTTTCTGTAGAAGAGTAACATAGTATCATTTTATAAAGCTTATCTTTTATTGAGCAATAATTTGTTAGCTGATTAAAACTAACAACATGCCTTTAGCAAGTTAATTAAGTTAATTGCCTGTGAGGTAAATGACCTCTTCCATACTGTATTTTTTTTGTTGCTATCCTTTTTCGCTCCATTTTTTTGAATGAGAATGTTCACATACATCAAAATGTATGAATGCTCCTATTCACCGTCTGTCACCAAAACCTCAAATGTGTCTATGACCATCTGATTGGTTTATTGAATACATAGATGACTGTTGCCAGCTTTTTGCTAACCACTGAGCAGGGAAATTCCAACATAAAGCTCATAATAAATGGTTTTGTTTTACTTCAGTTTTTTGGATATTCTTTTACATTTTATAGCCTTTATTTAATAGATTGATAAAGAGACATGAACATGGGGGGCGAAAGACGGCATGAAATGCAACAAAGTTCCTAAGCTGGACTTGAACCAGGGCCATTGCTTGGCATTTGCACTAACCATTAGGCAAGTGGTGCACTTGTAGAGAGCATGTCTCAGTAGTCAATCCACCTTCATCAAGTCTAAGATCTGGTCCAATTCCAGGCTAGTCAAGACTAGTTCCAGTCCAAATGTGATTGAGAATGAAACAGAAAAAAAACACCACTTACGTGCTAGAGATAGTATGTCTATGATTGCACTATAATTTATAATGGTCAAAAAGCATGTGCAGTTTAAAACACTGTAGGATGAAATTTACTAGCAATTTTATGCAATTATACTTAACACTCTCCAAAGACACAATAGCATGTAATGTGTTATACTATACAGTATTTATGATGAAAAAGTGCTGTCTAGCCACACTGTATAATGAATTTAAGTAAATATCCTGTTAACTTTAAAGTCAGAAAAAGTGCGACTTCATATTTCCAGTATCCGAACAATGACACATTGTTTATCATTGATACATTGTATCTTCCCTCAGTTTGTTTTGAAAGGGGAAGGGAAGAGGAAAGGAAGGAGAAAGATCATTTCAGAGAAGGAAAAAAAAAAAAAAAAGTCTTATTAAAGTATTTTGGCGGGGTCCAATGGCTGAGTCTGAGACCTCAGAAAAACTGTCTGTCATGTGTCTCCCTCATACACAGTAATGGCTATATCATCGGCAAAAATATATACAGGTAGCTTTGCCATGTATCATGGTGATGCAAAGTCACAGTTTTACCACAATTGCTAAAGATACAGTGAGGATAGCAACTGCGATTCTTATTAGGGATGGTCGATACCAACATTTTTCCTTTCGATACGATATTGTTAGTTTGTGGTACTTTTTTATCGATATCGAGTCCAATACAGATGCTTTGCCCCTTCAAGAAAAATCACAGTGCACAGTGTTCAATAACATTACCACAAGGCCCATATGAAGTATGAATAAAACTCATGAACATAAATACTTGAAATAAATGCTTATAAAATTATAATAAAATAGATCAATGAATAAAAATAAGATGAAAATTAATCTTTTTAAAGTTATAATAAAAATAATTCAACTTCATATTAATACAAAATTTCTTAAATTTCTTAAATTGAAAGATCAACAAAGTGCTCAAGAACCTGCATTAAACCAGTAAAACATCATAACACAACATCATCATCACCAACAAAATGCAAAATGATACATAATAATAATACACTGAAAGAGAATCTGGACGTTGATCTTATTCTGACTTTTCATCATCCCTTGTGTGAATTATGAACAACATTTCCTGGCGATGTTCAGCCTCTTTAAAAATGTCAGGGTGCATTTTCTTGAAATTATTGAAGAAGTTGATAGTGTTGCAACCACTTTATTGCAGACTGAGCACATGACCTTTTACATTACCTTTGGTCGTGGGTGAAAAACAGCACCACATACTACGCTTCTTTTTCTCTCTGTCGTCTATGCTGCCGCGGTGCTGTCTGAGCTGAGCTGAGGCTGCACAGTGAGCCTTTGGCTCTGACATCTGATAGGCTGCTATAATCATGTGACACAGAATACCGTCTAAAATACGCACGGGCTGGTTTTCACATATAAATTAAATATCTAAAACTATCAGAAGTGAAAACAAATTGCACATTTTGTATTAGCACAGTGGTATCGTGATATTTAAAAAGCTATCGACTCTAAAGCATCGGCCGGCGGGTATTGAGGTATCAATACCAAAGTATTGATATGCCCATCCCTAATTCTTACAGAAACCTGTCCATTGGAAACAGATGAAACTGAGCTGAAATGTAGGCAAACCCCATTAATAAATGTATGATAACATAGAGAAATTTTTTCATTGGCAGTTTGTAAAATTAAGCAACAGATTCAGACTTTCCATTTGAATTACACCTTAATCATTTGACAACTGGGCCAGAGCTATGGTGTAGTAAGAGAGTCATGTTTGCTCACTGACCCTGATCACTATCTGGACATCAGCTCTTTTAGCCCTTTACTACCTGAATTTATTTATAATTATGTAAACATATCAATTATTTGTGTTTTTGCTCTCAAGCAAATGCTAAATTAAGTGGAGATTGTTAATTTGAATGTAGCACATACAATAGGTGTAAATTTAGCTATGATGCAAATTAGTGACAGGCATAATAGTTACCAAACAGATTTTGTTTTATTGACGCTGCCATTGCTGTAACAGGGCTTTGAAATCGAATATATTTGTTTCTGTATCATTATTGCTGTTCCATCATAACAATATTACATAAATACATGAGCAGTCATTAATGTAAATGTAAATGTAAATCTAAATCTAATCTAAATGTAAAACAGTGCCAATAAACTGCTCCAATTAATTTATATTCAATTTGAGGGCACTATTTGGATTGTTTTGCATGCAATACAAATTAGTTTGTTGTCCAAAAAATCAGCATCAAAGAAGTCTGGACCAGAGGGGCTTTGAGACAAATTTGCAACAACAGTCTACAAGGGGTTAACAGAAGAACCTGGGAACCCTGGGATGTTCAAAGCAGCACATGCATATTACATCAGCAGTGGCGGCCCGTCAATAGAGGGCACTGGGGCGCCGCCCCACCTATGTCACATGAAGAAGAAGAAGATAGGAATCACATAAAATAACTTTACAAAAACATGAAAATTTATATAAACGAGCTATACATTATATAGTCCATGAGTACTGTGTATAATGTGCATTAAAGTGTAATTTAAAAATTTTCTCTCACTCGTTTACAGCGACTGAACGCATGCATTCTGTGTCTATGAACACAGCTTGTCTGAGTTACAATAATGTTAAACCTTTTTATAGTTATGTTGAAGCACTAAGCACTTCAGTTAAGGGCAAATGTTGTGGTTTGACCTTACTACTGTTACAAAAATACTTTCCTACAAAAATCTTGTATAGTAGCAGTTGTATAGCAATGCATTAACGTTTTTTTTATTACCTCAACAGAAATACTCACTCCCTGTTTGCCTGGCCTGTCAGATTCTGAAAACTGTAATTAATTGTCAACTAAATGTTGCCTGTATAAAATTAAGGTCCAACGATGCATCTAATCAACAAACCAATCCAACCAACTGTGCATTCTGAATAAATTAGATATGTCTGTGTTTGTAGCTTCAAAAGATATGCAGATTGAATTTACTTCCTAAGTAGCTTGACTGGAAAGTGAATTGAGCCTTGGCCTGGGTGTCACATCCTCAAAGCAGAGGATAGAAATTATTACTGTGAGGCCAAATAAGTCAATTACTTTGAGAATTCAGGCTTTTCACTTACATATACACAAGTGCATAGACAATCATTCATTCTGTATTTGGATGTGTGTCTCCAAGATACACAACACAACAATTTATTTTTGGTTCAGAGTGCAGTCCGTGTTTCATCTGGAGCTGTAATTGGTTACAGCGAGCTAACCAAACTGTAGTAAAGTAAATGAGAGAAGAATAGAATAGAAATAGAAATAATAGAAAAAGCAAGTCATGTCCTCTTAGGATTTTATCATTTGTTACGTTTATCTGTTTTAAGAAACTTTCAGTCATTAAATCAGCTAATGCAGAACAGCCAGTTATTAAATGAAACGGCATTGGTTCAAGCTTTCAAATTAATCATATTAATCAAATTACTGATAATCCAAAAGTTTAAATTAGTACTGATTTGTACTGTTTGTTTGGAGATAGTGGAAATTAGGTTCAACTGATGGACCTGCATTGTGTTTTCAATATATTTTGTAAGAGTATTTTTATAGTTAATTGAAATAATAAAATGTTCTTTTATGAAACTGTGAACCAGCTATTGCCTCCACAGTAGGTAAGATTATATGTCTGGTCACGATGGTGGTACTGTATTATGACAGAAGCAGACTGCTTTAGCTATAAAATAGCTACCTTTATCATATTAAGTGCACTTACAAAGGGATTACATATACTAAATGTATATTTCGTTCAGTCTTATTGTCTTCCTGCTGTAGTTTCACTTTTGTTTGGCTTCCCCAATGCACATAAATCCCAGCTTGTACTGTATGCTTCCACAAAAATTATGCAAAATAATTAAATAAAGTATAATAATTATGCAGATAATTCCCTAGTTCTGTCGTAGAACCGAAAAAACTACCATAAGTCATAGGATTTGGGCTGAGTTTGACAACCTTTCAATCCAGGTTTAAAACATTGAGGAATGACTAAAGTCAAATCAAGGGCAGTGGAAAACATCATTCTTCTTCTGGTTCTATCCTTGTTGCAGCAGTCGAAATCCCGAGTAAATGTGTAAGGTTATTTTACACATTTTCAAATCGAAAGAAACTGGGAACCTAAACTGTCTTATAGCATTTCTAGCAAAGACTTTTCTTATATAATAAGAAAATCACCTAAATGTTCAGTATATGTCAAGGCACACAATATAAATGTCATCGATTCATATTGTAATGATACAAAAAAACCTTCTCCACATCATGTTATTTTCTATTGAAGTATCTCAGCTTTTTTTCTTTCCCCTTCCTATCCTGCTGGGTGGGATCAGAGATTCGCAGCTCTGTCACAGAGGCATTTTTATTTTACAATGATTTTTTCCCCCAAATTCTTTGAGTTACATTTCTAAGTGAAAATTGCCCTAGAGGTCTAAACCACCTAGGGGATTGCAGAGCCATGAACGGCTAGGAAATGGTTTGTAGTTAAGTTTGAAAAAGACATGAAATTGGGTGATTGGAGAGTGAGGGAGAAGACAGTAAGGTGTCACAGACAAGGTGAGATCAGAAATGGTGAGGAAAGTTAGAAAGCAATCAATGAAGTCTGGAGTTATAAATCGTGTCTAGGGTGGACCACTTGAACCATGGGTGCCATGAGGCCCAGGAGGTGGAGACAGAGGCAACATCTAACTGAGGCATGCAGCTAAAAATGGCTCAGACAGGTTAGGAAAATTGGTTGGCTGTCTGAGGACCGCGTGATGGAGGTCGCCATAGAATCCAATGTCATACCCAAAAAGGTTGTCACCTGGGTTTCACCTCTTGCTGTAGTTCACTGCTAGTCCCAGAGCCTGAATGTGCTGCAGCAGCAAGGCTACATAGCAGCGGCACTGGTCTTCTAAAACTGCACAGATCAGCCAGTCGTCTAAGTAATTTAAGACTCTGAAGCATCCATGCACCAATTGAGTGTATGAGGAGCCAGGGCTATGTCGAATGGCAGCACTCTGAACTCGTACAGCTCTTCATCAAACCTGAATCTAACAAACCGCCAGTGACCTTGCCAGATGTAAAATAGTCACTACAGGAAAGTGCTATCCATGTGTATGAGTTCTGCGTTGGCAGTTTAAGAGGAGAATGAGGCAGTGTTCGAGATCCCATGGCACAGCATGGAGTTGAGCAGCCTGTGGGTAAAAACTGTCCTGCAGCCCCATCGATATAGCTCAGATACTGCAGTATGTCCTCCTGGATGGCAGGAGTGTGAACAGAAATTTGACTTCTGTATTTAATCTATCCCCCCTTGGAGGGAGCAGTGGGCAGCCATAGGAGGCGGTTGGGAGCAAGCGCTGAATGTCTTGCTCAAGGACACACCTGGTATGGGGGATGGGCTGGGATTCAATCCTGCCATTTTCTGCATCCCAGTGAGCTACCAGGCTGATATGGGTGAGGCACTCCAATAATGTTCTCTGCTGTCTTTACTATGCTATGCAAGCACTTGCAGTCAAATACATTGCAGTTGCCATACCAGGTTGTGATGCAGCTGGTCAGAACACTCTTGATGGTGCCCATGTAGAATGGTGCGGATGGGAGGGAGAAGGCTTGCTTGTTTCAGCCACCTC
The DNA here is from genome assembly GCA_032362345.1 of Sandelia bainsii. Taxonomy (NCBI): domain Eukaryota; kingdom Metazoa; phylum Chordata; class Actinopteri; order Anabantiformes; family Anabantidae; genus Sandelia; species Sandelia bainsii. The sequence goes on along the minus strand of JAUMHL010000143.1, from coordinate 2,122 downwards.
AGAAAGTGGAGTCTCTACTGAGCTTTTTTGGTTAATGAGCTGGTTTTTTCTGTCCATGTAAGTTCCTTACAATGAGCTAACATCTATGAACAACATCCTGACATAAGTGTGTCTTTTTTGTTCTGTGCTTCAAACTATGCAAAGAAGTCATTCTGGTAGGGAGACATCACTGTCATTGCTGGGCTGGGCTTGTAGTCAGTGAGGGCCTGGACGTCCTGCCACATGCGATGTGTCTCTGGTGCTGGTGTGTCTATGGTGTCAAAATGTTGGTAGATTCTCTGCATATAGGCCTGCTTGGCTCTAATCGATAATCATGAGAGTCTTTTCTTCAGACTGCAAAGCTGCGTTTCTGGTCTTGAGCAGCATGCTCATTATCCATTGGCTCTCGTGGAGACATCCTTGGAGACTGTAACATCCTCAATGCACTTGAAGATGTAGCCAGTCACAGAGCCTGTGTATTCCTCCATGTTGATGGTGTCACCATTCATAGCAGCCTCCCTAAAAATGTCCCAGTCTGTCGATTCAAAGCAATCTTGGAGAACTGAGACAGCATCAGACAGCACCACCCTCTGATGTTCTTGCAGGCTTGTCTGGTGTGTTTCAATAGGGACATGTACGTAGGAACCACGAACACACAGATGTGGTCCAAGTAATCGAGGTGAGGGTGGGAGAAGGCCTTGTAGGCCTCATGAACATTTGTGTAAACATTGTCCAGAGAGTTTTCCCCTCTAGTAGCAAAGCTCACATGCCGGAAGAACTTTCGCAGAATTGACCTTAGGTTGGCCTGGTTAAAGTCTACAGCAATGATGAAAAAATGCCTTGGGTCGTATAGTTTCTAGTTTGCTGATAGTCTTGTAGAGATCAGCTAGTGCATGGTTTGCATTAGTGGTAGGCAAGAGATACACGGCAACCACCAGCACACAGCTGTACTCTTTTGGCAGGTAGAAAGGCAATCACTTGACAGATAAAACCTCAGCATGGAACAGTGTCACATGATAACAGCAAGTTTGTACACTACTTTCTCTTTACAGACACACCGGTCCGGACAAAAAGGCGTCCCTGTCTGCTCGGAAGGTACTCAGTCCATTGAGCTGAATGGCTGAGTCTGCGATGTTGTCCTGGGGCCACATCTCAGTGAAAATAAAAACATAACATCATTTCGCACTGGGTGGCCCGCTGTAGCTTGATGTAGTCCAGCTTTTTTTCCAGTGATCTAATGTTTGTGAGCAAAATGAATGGTATTGCTGGTCTGGTGGAGTTAACCTTTAGTCTTGTGTTAATGCCACTGCGCTTGCCTCATTTCTGCTTCCGATAGCGACGCTTGTATTTCGGCCTTTTCCTCTTCCTTGGCCTTCGAAGTAAAGTGTGTCTCGGTTAGCTTGCTGGGTAGTAGTAGCACAATTTTGCCAAAAATCTGTTTGATCAAGTTTGTCACTCATAAATCTACTACCATCTCATAACTTTACTTCCTTTCTCAATGTAGTAGACAGAGAAAAATGAAGATTAACATTTAACTCTGGAAAAGGAGCTCTGTAATATTGGACCTGGGAAAACAAGATAAATGTGAAATTAGCAGGATGCTTTATTAACAGTAGGTGCTTCAGTAAGAATTGGTCAACCTTTAGTGAAATCTAATATTTAAGTGAACTGAGACTTAAAATTCTGTTAACAGTTCTTAAGCAACAACACAGCACAGTGCGTTGGTAAGCAGCAAGAAGGAGCATCCACAGAATTCATGTAGATTGTAAATGGCAATTCATTCAGGTTTCCAATCTGCATGTACTTTTGAATTTTTTTTTAAATACCTGATTTTTATCTCCCAGGCAGTGTTTTTGTTTTATTTATGTAATTTGTGTGATTTCACATGTTTGCATGTTTTTTTAAAGCACATTGCAACAATTTACAAAAAAATGTTATACAAGAAAAATAATTGGCTTTACTGCCTCCCTGAGCTGTGCCACTGTCACTGCCAGGTCTAATGTATGTACAGTACCAGTCAAAAGTTTGGACACACATAGGAATTACCATGTTTTTCATGAAAAGATACATCTTCAGTTGTGTTACCATCATTGCACATGGTTTTCTAATGATCAGTTATCCTTTTAAATTAATACATTTGCAT
>JAUMHL010000142.1:0-13200 GCA_032362345.1 Sandelia bainsii | reverse complement strand
TGTAAAGTGCCTTGAGATGATTTTTGTTATGATTTGGCGCTATACAAATAAAGATGAATTGAATTGAATTGAATGTATCCCACAATTCACCAGTCTGCTGTGCCTAAAAGTCCATTTATTTACAGTAATACACATTTATAGTGTGTGTTTAGCTTGTGTCTGGCCTCTCGTGACTCTGTAGTTCTCACTGTGTTGTGTCATTTACATCCTCTGTTCTCACTGGACTCGTCTTCTGACATATTGAACCAATAATGACAGGGATTCCTTTTTACAAGTCATTCTCATTGTGTTGCAAAACTTTAAATTATTATTATTCGCTGAAAAGAAGCCCCTGCCTACAGTGAAGCATGGTGGTGGCTCTGTGATGCTCTGGGGCTGCTTTGCTTCCTTTGGCATGGCAAACCTGCAGCATGTGGAAGTTAACACTGATTCATTTGAGTATCTAGACATCTCAGGAGAAAACATCATGCCGTCTGTGAGGAAGCTGAAGCTTGGGCGTCATTGGATCTTTCAACAGGACAATGATTCCAAGCATATCACCAAGGTCCTGGAAGGACCTAGAGTCGGCATCACAGTCACCTGACTTAAACCCTATTAAAGATCTCTGGCGGCATCTGAACAAGGCTATTGTAGAACACAAACCCAAGAATATTAGTGAACTGGAGGAGAAGCTTAACCTGTTCAACAGCAGCCTGACGGGCCGACTCTGGCTCGTGGGTGTTGGGATGCCCGACGTCTTGCGCCTCACTGGGGTGGGGAGGGCAGAGGGACGCCGCGCCTTCACCTGCAGCAATCTGGAGTCGCCAGCAGAGGGTGTCAGGGGACCCGAAGCGGGCTTCTGAGGAAGACTACAGAGAGGAGGGTGTTTAGCATCAACAGTTGCCTCCTGTAGCTGAAAACAATAAAGTGATCTCTACAGGTACATTACTTTGGGAGCCCCCTTTAACATTCTACATTTGGGTTGGGTTTGCATTCAGTGTATCTTATCAAAAACCCACATTTTCATATTCCTATCATAAACTAGTTTTACTTTCATAAGCGCACCAACTCACAAAACCCTCTAAACTGCAAACACTTGCAGTAAATTGTTTGTTTCAACTTGACGAGTATCACCTATTCTTAAGAAATTTCATAAGATTTGATCACTTCCATAGTCAGCAGAGCCCCATATTGCTACATAAGACTGTTCTGCTCTGTCTGCATGTTAGAGTCACATGTTACCCAGGACCTGACAACAGGAAATCCACAATGCAGAGCTTCACATCATTAACAAACTCAGTAGTGTCGATAAATATAAGTTATGTAAATGTACAGTAGACAGGTGGAGTCATCTACCTGCCCAAGCTGCTTACTGACATCAGTCTCTTCGGCTTCATCATCTTTGACGCATCTGGTGACAAAACACAAAGACAGAAAAGAGTTTCAGAGAATCCAATACAGAAGCTGTCGAACTTGCTTTAATTAAACAATAAATGACTTTAGTTCTGCAGGTGAAGACCAAAAAGGAATGTGCTAAACTCTCAAATTAAGTTCAATTTTTTTTTAGCAACCAGAACCACACTGAGGTTCTGTGTCCATAAAGAAATATATTCAGAGATAAGACTTGTATTGCCTGAAATATCTCAGCACTGGGTAACCTGTGCTCTGCAGAATGATTGTTTGGAGCCATTTACAGAAGTAAGATATGAGAGGAGGAAATGAAAAAATAAAAGTGCATCTGCTTCAGTTTATGTCCAAATATCCAATCATCAAACTTTTTGAGTCCATAGATCAGTAAAACACAGTTTCAGAACCTGTTTCCTATTCTGGGATTAACTGAAAGAAACAAAACTGGCTGAAAAAAGTAGAACAACAGCTTTGTGAATCAACCTCAGGAGAGAACAAAGTAAAACTCATGATTCTATAAACAATCACACGAATGACTTTTTCTGCTTTACCGTCTCCACTGCAGACTCCTTTGACTCCTCCACTGGGCGTCAATACGCCCAGAGCCTCAGGTTTGGCCTTTAATGCACTCTGCAGAACGACTGAGGCCGTGGGTGGGATGGAAGTGCTCCTCTCCAAAACTCTCTTGGGGGGCGTTGGCTGGACGGGCATAGTGTCTGTTCTCTTCAGAGGTGTGGACCTGGTAGCCTTAGCACGCTCCACCTCAGAGAGCTTCCTGGCCTGGGTGGACAGGGAGCGACGACCAGCGGTGGAGGTCGCTGGCTCTGTGGTGGTGTAGACGGTGGAGCGGCGTGGTCTGCTCGGATTAGTCGGTCTGCTGACGCTACTGGGTGCAAGGCCAGTGGAGCTGCTCAAACTCCGGTTCAGAGAAGTGTTCAGTTTACCTGAGAGGAGACAAAAACTGTGATGTTAGTTCTGACTGGGTGAGCTAGTAGCTGGTTAGTTTACAGTTAATGTTAAATGGTGGTTGTTAGTATTTCGCTGGTGGATATTAGAAGTAGCTGGTGTGTTAGTGGGTAACTTAACAGTGTAAGAAATACAGACACACTGTCGCTGCCATTTAGGACCTTGGAAAAGTTTGAGTGTGATCTTCTGCCAACAGCTTGGTCTGAGTGAAACAACTCACTGAAAACAGAAAACAGTTGTTTCTGCATCTGTAATCTTCACCTGCCAGCTCCTGTGAGCTCCAACAAACCACTGCCACTCGAAGGTTTTTCTTACAGGTCAAGTTAGTCTAATATGAACAGGCGGTGGATTTGATTCAGAAATGACTTGAGGTAACAGATCTGTTTATATTAGCATATAGGATGATCAGTTTTTAATAATCAAATGTTGGTGTGGACCTTCTCCATTATACAATAAACTGACTATTAACAGTTAGTTGGTATCCATTAGGTGTTAGCATACCTTTAGCAGGAGACAGAGACATGCTGGAGTTGAAGCTGGACACTGAGGACGAGGATGAGGATGTGTTTTTCCTGTCTGCCACCCTCCTGCTCTGAAGGGACGACGCCTTCACACCTGACAGGTTCCTCACAGCACTCTGAAGAAGAAGATAAGCTTATAACTATCACTGGAAGTGTGTGAGAGATCATGCCCTCAGAGATAGGGGTTGGTTGAGCACTGTGTCAAATCTGAATCCAGTTCAGAATTCCATTCTCCCAATTCTTCAAATCCCATATGGAATAAGTAGTAATAGTATGGTGTCAAATGAAAACGTATAGTATGTTACGGATCTGTAGAATAAACAAATAAATTCATATTTAAGAACCTGGCTCCTAACGACATCAAATCAAACAAAATCGGTGAGTTTAATTGTCATTTAGCTTTGATGATAATTACTTATCAAACCTAAACCATGTACATTCTGCTGAGCTGGAAGGTGGCGCGGCTTGCACCACATATTTAATCACTGTTCTGTGACACTCATCAGGCCTGTCCTCACTCATTTTGCTGCTCACTGCAGAGCTGGGGTTTGGCTGCTGCGAGTGACTGTGTCCAACAGGTGGAGCTGCTGTTTTCAGGGAGCACTGATCAGAAACACACGTGTGACATCGGTGTGTTACCTTGCTGGGTGGAGCCAGTGTGCGTTTACCCAGCAGGCTGGAGTTGAGGGAGGTATCACTGATGTCTGAGGCCACGCTTGCTGAATCAGAGAGCAAATCTTCATAGGACTCTGCCCTGCTGGAGGCACAAGATACTGGGCTCCGTCTCCAACCCCCTACAGGCTGAAAAATGACAAGAAAGAACCGATGGCTAAAGTGAACACATCTTCATACACATGTGAAGGCTGTGGTTTCCAAACTGGGGATCAGTAGCCATTTAATTGGCCACCAAGTAACTTTAAAATACACAGATGATCAGTGGGAGAAGATCAACAAAACAAATCTGTATCCTCACCAAAAACACCAGATGACAGCCCTGACATTATGCTTATAAATGTATTATTACTATAAAGTTTCACATATAAATAGAAAACTAAGAAACAAACATCTTACCTTGCTTGGTGGTTGGAGCCTGGTTTTCTCCACTTTATTTTTGCTGACTGAGCATAAAGTTGTCGGAGCAGCTGGTTTGCTCGGCAGCACGACGCCGACGTTAAGCGAGGCCTTCCCTCGCAGCGACATCTTAGTTTGAACCTTAGTCCCAGCCACAGGACTGGAAGTGCTGAGTCTGGCAGTGGGGCGGGTGGATGAAGCTACATTGGTGGCAGTGGTCCGGGTGGAGGAGGCTTTGCTGATGGCAGTGGCCCGGGAAGATGAAGCTGTGTTGGCAAGGGTTCCTCTCAGCAGGCTGCGCTGGATAGCGGGTGGCAGCTGCTTCATGGGACTGTCCTGCACACAGAAAGTCTCCCGTTTGATGGGGCTGAGGGCACTGGCAGTCTGACTGAGCACGCCCAGTTTGTCCTCTGCATCCTGGATGAACTGCTCCTTGTCCATTGTGGTGTCGGTGACCTCTCCACGTTCGCTGTGCAGATTGTCCGGCTCTCCGTTCTGCAACTGGGTGGCTAGTCTGTGGGCTTCCTGACACACAGCCTCAAGCTGATCTCCGGTGAGCGGGCTCCAGCTCACCCGCACACCGCCACCATCCTCAAGTCGAGACGCCAGGTCAACGGAAACACACTGCTCCTTATGGGTGACAGGACCCATGAACACCTCGTCCTCATCTTCACCACCTGTGGAGCTGAAGAGCAAAAAGAGACATCAATGAATTCACAGCATAGACGAACACAAACAGCTCGCAGCAGTTAGATTAAATTAAAGCAGAGAAATGAAAATCAAGAGTTAAATGTTTGACTTTTTTTCTCCAAGTAAACAGATGAGTGGTGAATAAACATCTACGTTGGCTCTCTTTTGTCATCATGAGGTCTTTAATCCAGTGCCAGTAGTTGAGTAGAAGATGATACCATTTTACCACAAACAATACCTAAACTCCATAATAACTGCAGCATAGTATAAATATGCATTTTATAGGCCAAATCTCTGCATCATTATTATATTAATATGTTTACTAGGGGTGGGGAAAAAAATCGATACAGCATAGTATCAGAATATTTTTGCGTGGTGATATTGAATCGTTACAGGGACACCAAATATCAATATTTTGTATACAAATTTAAAATACAAATCAAACTTTTTAGTGTTCAAAATAACTGTAATTGCACAGTAGTCCACATATTTGCATTCAGTTAAGTTGGAATAAACTGTAATACAGACAGTTTGTCAGCAATAAAAATGATTGAAGTGAAAGACTGAGGACTTTTTTTTTGATTAAATGTATTTTGACAAAGTTTACCTTTATGGACATAATTTGCAGTAAAAAAAAACGTGATAATCACAATATATCGTATCGCAATACTTAGCATATCTCAGAACATTTAAAATCGCAATAATATTGCATCGTGAGTTAAGTATTGTGATAATATCGTATCGTGGGGTCTCTGGTGATTCCCATCTCTAATGTTTACTGTATGTTAATGTTTCATTTCCATACAGAGCTCTGCGTGGTGTCTTTATTGTGTGTCTCTGAATCTTTTTTCTAGCACATTTTAGCCGAACATTAACAGTGAAACTAAACACTGATTAATTATTTTCTTAAATAAAACTAACGTGCAGTCATCATGTGTTACCAACCTGGCAGGTGACAGAGAAACATCGAAGTCAAACTTCTCATCAGACAGAAAGAACAAATCTGTTCAGAGACACAAACGCGGATCATAAAACAGTTAATAAACACATGACCACATGTGTTAACTGTGTATAAACGGTGCTGTCAGGGTCAACTTACCGCTTTTAGTTCGACAGTTCATCCCGATGTTGGTTCTTCTCTGTGGGGAAAAAGTGCTCTCGATCAGACCTGCAGAGGTACATGCAACTCTGATGTTAACTATAAAAACAACTTATACACTAACACGTTGACAAACAGCGGAGATATTGGATCTAAACACTTACTAACTTACATTTAACGCTAGCTAGATTGCTAGTCCGTTGCTTCTCCAGCTAACACAAACGATAATTACGCTTTAAACTAGATTTAAACATCAGTATTTTGTTCTTTCAGCGGCTCACTGACTCAGATAACTAAGGTAATTCAATTAAAGTAGCAACTACAAACCTGAAATCCCCTAAAAACTCACAAATCTTCTCTGCTCCGCATTCAAACTGCGACAAGAAAAAAACACACACAATTCAAATCTGCTGCGCTGCTGGTCACGTGACTCGCACGTACTCGGCAATTGGCTGGGCGTGTATGACGTATGGGTGAGCGGAATTATGGGAAATGTAGTCCAAAGAGTTAAATCGGTTTCCTGGTTTGCATCCTTTAAAAATGAACTTTAAGATGAACAAAGAACAGATAACACACTAAATAATAATTAAAAATCATATATTAATTAATATGTAATTTCTTTACAACATCTCATCAACATTTAGCCATAATATATCTTTTTACTTTGTAAGACATAACATTTCTGAATTTGGGATTTTTTTTAAACATTTTTATTGAGCAATTGAGAAAATTAACCATGAAGAGAGGAAAATAAAAATCAGCAAACAGGAAAGAAGTAGAAAGCAGACTGGTGACAAAAAGAATAATGTCGTTAATAGATTGTATTTCTTTATGTTAGAATAAATGCAGATTGATTCTGCTGATTGATTTTGATATTTTGTGTAATAAAAAGTTTAATTATTGATTATTTATATGTGTAGTGAATTCTGCCACTTTTTTGTGCACCATTAGTCATCCTGTAATTTATTTTACCTCTAATAACATTTAATTGAAAAAAAGTATTGAGAAGCTGTACGGAAACAACACAGTTTTAAATGTAGAAAAAAATAGAATTAAAAGCTATGAGAACATTTAGTGTTATGATTATAATACAAATGATGATTTCTCTCAGACTTGATCTGTTTCTTTCTGAGGAGGAGTGAAGCTGCTGGACCAGAGTCTTCTAACCACTTGTTGGTGATGGTTCTCTAGTTTAATAATGACAATTTTGATGTGACATGTCTGTTGTTTAAATTTACTGTCAATATACAAAAATGCCACACTCCCCCTCTGCGGTTGTTCTTTATTCTTTAGGCTCAGGTCCTCTACCAGAGCCCTGGGACCTTGAGGGTACTTTTGGAGGTGGATTCCATTTTGATGTTGGGGACTTCTAGCCAATACTCAGCACAGATGTTCCTGTAAACTATGCTGTGCTGGATTGTCTCAGGATCATCTTTACACAGCCTGCACCTGAAGTCCTACCTGGTGTGGTAGACTCCAGCCTCTATTGATCTTGTACTTGGAGCTTTTTCCTGTGCTGCTCTGATTATTGCCTCTGTGCTGTCTTTCAGTTCAGCTTTGTCCAGCCACTGGTAGGATTTCTTGATATCACCCACTTCTTCTTTCTGCTGGTGGTACATGCCGAACAGGGGTTTGTCCTTCCATGATGTTTCCTGTTCTTGCTCCTCTTCCTCCTCAGGTTTCTGCTGCTTGAGGAATTCATATAACAGGAGGATAGTCACTGGTTCAACTGGGAAGTTTTCCAGTGTGTGGAACAGATTCTCCACCAGGTGGAGCTGGTATCACCTGTCAGACAGCTTTACTGCATCTCGTTCAGCCTCCATTATCAGGACGAACCCACAGTACAGGTACAGTACAGGTTTCTCCGCGGCCACAGAGGGGACTGTGTAGATTAAAGTCCCTGTACAGATTTTAACATTTACCAAATTTCCATAAATCTTGTTTTCCTCACAAACGACTTTTCCTCTAACCAGTGTTGAGTGTCTCCAGGTTGCCACCTCTTCATCCTCCTTCACTTGGTGAAGATTTCTTAAAAAAAAAACTTCTTAACTTTTTTCTTGGAATGTTTTTTCACTTGTTTAATAATAAAAAAAAAATTATCACTATTCTCACAAACTTTTTTTGTCAAATTATTAGAAAACTTTCAACTCTAAATGTTCACACTTCATCATATCTCTTATTTTCCTCCTGGGGATGAAGATGCCTTTGAAGTCATTTTAGATATTTGATATGAAGGATAACAGAAGAATCGTTAGTTTGTTGTCAGCAGCTCTGTCATGTCACAAGCACCCTGCTGTGCAAGTTGTTGTTATCTTTTAATAATTTTTGGTTTTACATATTTTTAAACAACAATCTAAAACATTTTTTACAAAAATACTAGAACAAAATTGAATGTTAGACATTTACTTTAAACATTTGTCTACAAACACAAATCTCAGTAAGAATAAGAGCCCACCCAGCCCTACCTCACCCCCGTTAAAGCTGACTGACTAAACATTTCAGTCTCAGATCCTTAAGTTGACACAAAACTAACTTTAATCTTTCACTGACGTTTACTTCAGCTCGTCTGCTGACAAACAGAAACACTGCAGATTAAAATGAGCCCTGACTACGTCTGAACATCAACATGAATATTTACAGATCAGAAACTGAGAACCACCTCACAAACACTCTTCTCCTACACAGTAACTGCACAGTTCATTAAAGAAAAGGAGGAAAACATCAGGAAGGAAGGAACCAGTCTGTGTGAACCACAACAAACACATCTGGATTCTACTTCCTGGATTCTAAAAACCAGCAGGTGAACTCCTGATGAGAACCAATCATACAGGTCTGTTTTTAAAATGTTTTTTCTTCCTCTGTTCTCAGTCGTACCAGAACTCTCCATCACAAACACAGAAGAACAGACCACTGTAACCAAAGTGGTCATGTCTGGGGGCAGGGCTTCACAGTGAGGTCTCCAGGCTGTGTAGGGGGCTGCCAGGACAGGGCGGCAGCCCTGCTGAGTTGGGCGGGATAAGACCAGACTTGGTGGTGTCTTTATGCACCGGGGAAACGTGGTCCAGAGTGGTGTTGTTGTGGCTGGGTGAGGACGGGGCTGACGGAACTCTGGGCAGTTCGGTCAGCAGCGGTGGGACGGCGATGGAGTTTCGTTTGGTGGGGGCGTCATCCTCGCCCTCGTTCTCATCAATCAGCGGGATCTGAGGCTCTGAGTCCTCGATGCGGAATTCAGGGTGAGTCATGAAGTTGTGGATGGAGCTGCGAGACTCGGGCGTCTCCAGACCTTCGTAAGGAGACACGCTGTCTCTAAAGGCGTTCACCACACGGATCTGAGAGATAAGAGGGAGACAAGTCAGTTCAGGGTTTAATGGAGGAGCTTTCAGCTCATGCTTCTCTATCTCTGTTCTCCCCTCTTCCTACCATAGATAATAATATTAGCTCAAATGTGCATGAGTGCGAGCTGGATATGCCTCCTAAAACCTTCCAAATACACTTAATTTCTACATAAATAATTTTAAATGTTTGAGTCCAAATTATCTACTTCAGGGAAAACACAACAAGTGAACAGAACAGCTGCCAGAACATCTACAGCAGGGGTGGGCAATCCTGGTCCTCGAGGGCCACTGTCCTGAACTGTTGGCTGTCTGCGTAGAAGTAGGCCATTCTGCAGTTGTCTACAGTGAAATGTTGTTTTGCCAGTTACAGTTTATGAATCTCAGATCCAGGTTCTGCTTCCATGTAAAGGTGAAGTCATACCTGCGTCTGGATGCGGTTGAGGCCGCGACACCAGAGCACCTGGCCCCTCCTCAGCTCCATCTCAGCGTGGTCAATCTCATCTAGGTCATCCATCTCCTCTAGCTCCTCTTCAGGGATCTCCTCCTGCTGTGTGCCGTGACCCGCTGTCGTCAGGAACTTAAGCCATCTGGTAGGGACACTGGACACCAGCTGAGAGGGAGAACCAACACAAATATTACATTGATAACTGCAGCACTTCCTGTTCCTCAACACTTCGATAACCTGAAAATGTTATTGACACCACCTGAAGGTTTGGAGGCTTTTTTCAGTCACATAAGTTTTATTAAACATTTGCTAAAACAAATTGCTTCTTCATGGTGTGGTTGTAGTGTTATACAACATTCCCAAATGATGACTGGTTGCATCTCATTTCTCCTCTTCCTTCCTTCTTTTCCTACCAACTATCAAAATAAAGCTGACTTTTCATAAAGCAGAAATGTCTCACCTGTCCCCATAGGAGGGTGCCAATGCCAAGGAAAATACACCACAGCCACTGCTCAGCAGATAGTCCTGAACAACTGAATGGTTTACCACCAAACTGCACGATGATGACCTACAGGAGTCCAGAGGAACAACATCACACAGGGGCTCATTTGCCATTTGACACTGCGAACCTGACCAGGTGTGACAATTACCTCACCCCTAACAGGTTACCTGTGTGACAAGGGTTCCCAGGATGATGGTGCAGAAAACAGGATTCCTAAAAACTCCCTCAAAAACATTCCTCTCCCCGTGAATCTTACGGGCATTGAGCTCATTGAATATCTGCATGAGGACAAAGGTGTTGAACACGATGGTGTAGTGTTCAGAGGGTGGGCCGTGGAGAGGGGCGTCCCTGCCACTATCGATATTCAACAACTTCTCACCTGTGAGAAGGACAAACAAACATTACTGAGCTGGTGTAAAAAGCAATCAAATCCCTCCATTGAGTCTATAATGTTCCCTAGTCCATGATTTCATGTATGCATCTTTGGCTCTGAACCCAAACACAACTCTGTTGTGGTCCATGAAGCTGTGATGTATTTACTGACCAACGAACAGCAGGGTGAAGATAACAGTTAACTGGTAGATGCCATGTCCAAAGATGTTCTTCATCATGGTGCGTGAAACGAGCGGCTTCTTGCGTCCATATGGTTTCCTGAGCAGCAGCGCCTCAGTCGGTGGCTCGGTGGCAAGAGCCAGCGAAGCAAAAGTGTCCATGATGAGGTTGACCCACAACATCTGCACAGCTTTCAGAGGAGAGTCCTTGAAATAAACACACACCTACATGCTTACATTTCACTTCAAATCACCCTTTTTCAACTAAATGTCATATGTTTAATGAGCAGAAAAAGTGTTGTAAATATAATGACAGTAATAATAATTTTCGATAGTCATGATGAAAGTCTGTAAACTGGGTACAACCTGGTGATATTGTTATTGCAGAGGTTGGAATACCTGACAACACCAATGACCTCCAGGAAAAATCTAATTCTCTGTGACAGAGTCACCAGCGTCTGTTCAACAAACTTTCTTGTCATTTTGTTTACCCAGCATCAAGTGTCTCTGACCTGGGTGATACAGGCTCCAGTGAAAGCTACGATGACAGCGACCACGTTGACAGTAAGCTGGAACTGAAGGAACTTGGAGATGCTGTCATAGACGTTTCTGCCCCACATCACGGCCTTTACGATGCTGCTGAAGTTGTCGTCAGTCAAAATGATGTCAGACGCCTCCTTTGCCACGTCCGTCCCGGCAATGCCCTACAGAACACAGCATGATAGTTAGCTGCACTACACATGATGCTCAAACTGATCCTGGGCCTAAATTCATTCCAGATTTCATAGACAGGTGGTTAAGGATTGTTCAGGTTCTGACTCCGAACCTGTCAACAGTGACTGTACAAGTGAAGAGTGCTGTTGACTGAAAGACGTGATGTATTTAGTCCCACACACGTGTGTCAGGATTAGTTGACTTAGTGCATCATCATGTGTTCTGACACTTTGGAGAATTATTTTTTAATTTTATCAATTAAATGTATTTTGGAACCAACTGATTCAAATGGATGATAATGAAGACTAATAAGAAGAATCTTTCACCAAATCCAAACTGACTGAATCATCAGTTGTCTGACCTTTAACCTTTAGGCTGCTCTGGATGAAAACCTCACAGAAAGTCATCAAGACCATTGTGCTCTTCGGCTTTCAGGTTCTTAAAGACACTGCGCCTATGAGCTTGTAGTGCTCATGTGTGGAATATTTTTGTTAATGTATCCTAAACTTCAGTATGAATATAAGCATGTGAGTAAAAACAAATATGCTCCATATCTTATTTTAATGTGGAGAGATGCTATGGAAGCTTCCTGTGATCCAGAGCCAAAAGTTTCTGAGGGTGGCTTGTCCTCCTAACTAGTCACTTGGTTAGATATTTTCACCTGCAGTATTTCTACTTAACTGTTCAGTTTTGTAGCATTTATTTTAATGTCATAACGATAACTACCTGAAGAGCTGTGCTGGGTGTGGCAGAGCGTAAATAGCGAAGCAAAGCTGTAACGGAGCCGGGAGGAGAGCTGTGCAGAGCAGAGTGGGTAAATTCCAAGTAGCACTGTTTGGTAGCAGCACTTGAGCTTCTTCATACTTGAAAGCTAATATATCTATAATATAATATATTATATTATATAATAATAATGTAGCTAATTAATATGAATTTTTGACTATTCTATTACATTTGAGTACACTTATCTATCATCTCACACCTCATTAGAAAGATTTATTCCTTCATGTAATAATTATTATATCAACTGGATTAAGTTAACTGGAAGCAGCAGCTTGACCATTGTTACCATGGCAAAGCCAACGTCTGCCTTTTTGAGGGCGGGACCATCGTTTGTTCCATCTCCAGTTACGGCGACAACCTGTCTCTGCTCCAGAATCGTGCTGTCGATAATACCTGAGAGAATGACAGATACACAGCTGAGACACCTTTATTCACCAAATCTGGATTTAAAATGTGTTTGACACTTTTATTTTGTTTTGTCTTTGCTTTAATTTCATATCAGGACCACCTCAGAATTTCTACATACAGTGGTGTGAAAAAGTGTTTGCCCCCTTCCTGATATTTTACTTTTTGCATATTTGTCACACTTAAAAGGTTCAGATCATTAAACAGATTTAAATATTAGACAAAGATAACCCAAGTAAACATAAAATAATTATAGTAATAATATATATATAATAATTAAGGAAAAAAAACTATCCAAACCTACATGGCCCTATGTGAAAATTGCCCCCTAAACCTAATAACTGTTTGGGCCACCCTTGACGGCAACAACTGCAATCAAGCGTTTGCGATAATAGGCAATGAGTCTTTCACGTCGCTGTGGAGAAATGTTGGTCCACTCTTCTTTGCAGAATTGTTTTAATTCAGCCACATTGCAGGGTTTCTGTGCATGAACCACCTTTTTTAAGGTCATGACACAGCATCTCAATTGGATTCAAGTCTGGACTTTGACTAGGCCACTCCAAAACCTTCATTTTTTTATTTTCTTTTAAAGACATTCAGAGGTGGACTTGCTGGTGTGTTTTGGACCATTGTCCTGCTGCAGAACCCAAGTGCTCTTCAGCTTGAGGTCACAAACTGATGGCCGGACATTCTCCTTCAGGATTTTTTGGTAGAGAGCAGAATTCATGGTTC
>JAUMHL010000140.1:0-13325 GCA_032362345.1 Sandelia bainsii | reverse complement strand
GGACTGTTGGGTTTTCTACAAATATTCTGTATATATTTATATAATGTGTAAGGTCTTAAACCTTACACTGTAAAGTGTATCTCACCCCCCTGATTATGTTTCATTATATTGCTATATTCTGTATCGTTGTACTATACTCTAGATTTACTGTGTTAAGATGTTTTTAATTTGATTCTTGATGTAATTCTCAATCTAATGCTATGGAACCTGAATTTCTGCCCAGGGGGTTCAATAAAGTGTTACTTTACCTGACCTAGAATGAAGGACAATTAGAATACTTTGTGGGCAGAGGACGACTTAAAGACTGGGTGAAGTAAAAACACTAAAGAAAAGGCTCTAAAGACACTGAA
The DNA here is from genome assembly GCA_032362345.1 of Sandelia bainsii. Lineage (NCBI taxonomy): Eukaryota > Metazoa > Chordata > Actinopteri > Anabantiformes > Anabantidae > Sandelia > Sandelia bainsii. The sequence continues at coordinate 12,975 of JAUMHL010000140.1, read as the reverse complement.
CATGTGAAAAAATGATTGCTGAAAATGTGTTTCAAAAGACTTGGTACGCTGTGTCAAGGTATAAAGATCAATCAAGATAAACATAGAAAACATATATGTTTAAACTGAGAAAATGTATTATTTAAAAAAAAGCTAATTTTGAAATTAATGGCAGCAACACATCGGAGCCACTACTGTGGCAGACAGTTCAGACATGTCTAGAAGAACAGCAGCACAGAGGGGACTGAATGCTCAGATATTTTTAGACACCAGAGATTACAGCTAGAACACTGAAATAAGGACTTTATGGATGTGGTGAAGCCATGTTACAATGTTAACTGTTGCTCTCAGTGGCTTCACCAATCATGCCTCAGAGACTACTGCTTACTTTCTCATGAGTCTAAAACCTCATTTTATACACTTACAGATTGATTTACTTATTCAAATTTGGCTGGGTGGCTAATGACTCAGAATACATATTCAGTACTGCTATCCAGACTTTAAGATAATATTCAATCAAGAAGTACAATCATCACGCTCATTAAAATATAATATGGTTTATTTACATTATTAGTTACAAAGCATCAGTCATACTGCCAACAAACAAACATATCAAACTATTTCAGCAACTAGTCACCGAGAAAGACTGGGGCATCTTGCAGTGAAAACTAGGGTTGGTAATAATGTTACAGTGTGGTCCTTTGTTCTTTGTTCTGCAGAAAAGGTATCTCCTTACCACCACAGGTGGTGCACCAAAGAGAAAAAGTGTTTAGTCTGTTTAGTTTTTTATTGATAAAACTCATTTTATTTTACCAGTGGGTACTGAGTCTGTCACAGGAGTCCAGGTAGGAAGAGGATAAGTGGACGATTGTGAGAAACTGAAGCAATCTAAGGTTTTGGTTTCAAGTTAGAAAAGAGCTACTGTGTAGGACCAGAAAGAGAACGACTGATAAAGGAGAGACAAAGAGACACAACTGTGGATTTGTTTTAACACACAAACAGTAAAGGTATTCCAGCTCTGCTTCCTTTAGATGTTTTGCTTTTTAATAACTGCCAGCCTGACTCTGCTCCAGACTCCCTACTGGGTAAGTTATCTTCAAGATAATACACTACTCTCTCATTCTCTTTCACAGACATAGACAAGGACAGACACACACGGACACACACACACACACACACACACACACTAAAGCATCGCATTACACAGAGAGGTAGCAAGGGAGTTAAAACAAGAAGATGGAAGGAATTACGGTGGGATCTTTGGAGGCTTTCACAATAAGGACGTTTTGCCAGTTCTCGTTTCTTCATGGGCCTAGTGTGGGATTAGGTGTGTGGTTCTGTACACAGACAGCAGAGTTGTAGGTATGAGGACTTTCTTCCGCTCAGAAGAAGCCATTTCCTGCCACTCTTTCTTGAATGGTGGGGAAAAAATAGGCTTCCAAGTGGGTAGAATTCAATGTAGCAAACAAACAGCCTCTGTTCCCTTTGTCAAAATTTCAGTTTAATTCTGTCTACATTGTGTTGAGTTGAGTTTTTGGTATTAGTGCACACATTCAGGGACTACATCAGACCACAGAACTTTTCAGTCTCTTTTAGGAGTGAAGCTAGGGGGAGTGCAGTTTACAGTGTAACTATTGATAACTACAATGTACAACTGAGTATGCTGCAAAATGTTTTGGGAAATGTTAACTAGACAAACACAAAAAAATAACTTCTCTTAGTATCAATGTCACCAACCGAAATCACACATCATGAATTCAATACAATATAATATGTCTATATGTGGTGTATCCTGGCTAAAAGGGGCTAATAACATATTAGGAGGCACATTCATTAAACTTCATGAGGTTCCAAAAATACAGTAATTTTATTAACAGATGTAGTGCTTCAAAGTGTCAGTGTTTTTCAGTGCTGCATGTTTGCGGTGACCCAACGTTGCTGTTGCGTCAGTATTGCAGTTTTTTTAATTCTGCATCAGGCTCAAAGAAATCCAACCTGCACTTCTATGTTCTGCCACCACAAAGTTGTAAAGTTGCTCCCTCGTCTCCACTCTACAGTCTGAATGCACATACAGTACAGCAACCCTGTCTCCTAAAAATTACGTTTGTATACAACTAAACTGCAATCCCGATTACGTTTTGTTACAGGACGTATTTGCGACCCGATAACATTTTCGTAGGACGTAATTGTCACGTTGTACTGAAATGAATGAATGAGTGACGCATTACAGTTATTAATGCAAAGTGATTTGCAAGGAGGTGGTTGGGGAGGACAGCAGGTGTTTACTGTGCAGAACTGACATGCCGGAGACCCAAGTTCAAGACCAAGGTCCCCTGTGAGGTTGGGTTTAGGCAAGAAAAGTACTGAGGTTAGGGTTAAAAAAAAGATTGTGTTTTGGTTTCATTTTTAATGCAGACGTTGTGTGTATGAAGTGACATTTTTATCCATTAACCAGCCCCCAGTCTTTCTCTGACTCTTACCCACTGCTGTGATGTCTGATCCCAACATAAAACACTTTTATATCTCTACACTCACATGTCTGAATGTTGAAATGTAAAGTCGGATGTTTTAGCTGACAGAAAACCGGATGTAGATCGGATATTTTGGTGGACAAAAATACGTTAACTGTGAACATATGATCATTATGTTAACAGAAAACATAATGGGGTCGCAGTTACGTTCTCTACAAAAACGTAATTGGGATTGCAGTTTAGTTGTATACGAACGTAATTGTTAGGAGACAGGGCTGAGTACAGTGTAGTCGGCTTGTGAATTGTCACCATATTTCTTATCATACAGCGACTGTACAAGATAAAAAATTAAAATCACCACATATGGTTTCACATATTTAGTCATCTAACAACTATTAAACACGGTGAACAGGCAGAATACAGGACCTTCCCGCGACACACTCACACCACACTCCTGATCACAGTCAGTCAAGTTATGTTAATGTCAGTCTCACGTGGAGGGAGAGCACTCTGTGGACGTTCACAGGGTTTTCCACCTCTCCCTCAGTTTGGCTTCCTATACTAACAAGCTACAGAATTTTTTTTTCACAAATTTACAACCCCCCACTGGAAGTCAGATCCACACATATGCTAAATGTTTACTGTAGACTATTGGTCTTTTAGTTGGGACATTCTCAGCTTGTCTGCACCAGACTTGATGAACTTTAAAAAATAATTAATTTGTCATTTTTGGGGAAAATCCCAAAAGGAGGTGATAAGATGAAATAATCCTTCTACATGTTTGGAGTGTTCTATGAATTAGGTCTAAAACACAGATTTTGGGAGGGCTGGTGAAACTACAATAGTCTATATACAATATTTTAAACAATTGAAAAACATCATATTTAGTGGAGCTGCAGTCGAAGCAGGCGGAGCTAGCCTCAGTTTTGGTGGACCTGTGGATTCCTGCTGCGTCCAGCAGCTGCCACTAGGAGCGCTGCTATAAACTGCCTTCATGTGTTATTTTGTGTATCTATGTGCACATGCAAGCAAAATCTTTCTGATGAGTTAGAAAGTCTGAAGCTCTTCAGGGCAACACACAACAGAGATTGTGTAGTTTGACAGTGGTTAGAATGACAGTGGCTGCAGAGAGAAAGAGAAAATCCCAAAGCTGTGAGAGCCACAGTCTGAGCGGCTAATACAGACAGAAAAAAACAGTGGATAGAGAGAGATCTGTTGTTTGGCTGAAAGAATTAAATGAACCCACACATAATTCATCGTGACACTCCATCTTAATGTGTTTACTGTTTCTGATGGACTCCTCAGTTTTTTAAACACTGAAAGCGCTGTCCATATGTGTTCTTTATATTAATGATTAGAGAAGTCATGTCACTGCTGTAAACACAATGACACTATGCAATTAAACTGAAAAACTGAAAACAAACTGACCTTCCACCACAATAAACTGGACTTGTAGTAAGGTCTACAGCAAAATTTAAATATGTCGACATCTATAATGTAGCACAGAGCTCAACATGAACATTATTTACCATAATATACTGTTACATTCTGACTGATTCTGACTCTGTGTCAGGAACAATTAATAATCATGAATTATTAATTAAGTTTGTTCTTGCATCTGCAGAAATGCACTTGCAGTTACAGTTGCTTTCACTTTAGAGATGTTCATATGGATCCTTTTACTGAGTGTTGGCTACAGGTGTTTCATAAACTTACAGGAAATAATTTTACATACAGCTCGAAGCTACAAACAAAACTTTAGTAACTTAATGATGTTTTGGTAAAACCTGGATTACACTTGGAATGAGGAGACATTATTAGTGAGTCTCATTCATGTAATACACAGTAAACTCTGTTTTAATTATAGTAAAAATAGCTTTTTAAGGAATTTTCAGTTTGTAATCGGTGTTCTGTGATTTTGGTGAGTTAGTGTTCTTCCTAAACCCACAGATACAAAGTCTTTTGTTCTCTCTGATTTAGGGACCAGTTTTGGTGCTGAAATGTGGAGAGAGGTAGATGTTAATATGTTGTCCTGTGCAAAGAGAAAGTCTGTTCAATCTATAGGTCTGCTCTGTAGCTATGATCACATTTCTAATAAAACAAATCTAAAAACGTACATACTGTATTTTTAATGTGGACAAAATCATGCAAATTCTGATTTACTAAATGTTAAACAGGACTTTTTCTGTATGTCACATTCTTAACACACAGGCTTCATAATATGTGCTACAACTTGTGCATTAACAGGGTACTGTGACACATGAAAAGCAGTTGGTGACCAATTAATGTGGCAGAGACTGATGATTTGATGCACTACATCTGTAGGAATATGCCACTGTGATACAAAAATATATAAAACAACCAAAAAGTTAACTTCGTTATAACTAAAGCAAACTCAACTCGTAATAACTTAAGTTAACAGCACATGCACACAGCTGAACTCCAATATTCGGTACTGTAATACCCTCTTCAATCTGTATTAAATTCATTCTAAGTGGAACCATTTTCTTTACATACACAATTGCACACACAATTTCTCTTCTAAAATCAACCGAATGATATTAGATTAGGGTGGCACGGTGGTTTAGTGATTAGCACTGCTGCCGTATGGCAAGAAGGACCCGGGTTCGAATCCAGTGTTTGGCTGGGTGCCTTTCTTTGAGGAGTTTGCATGTTCTCCCCGTGTCTGTGTGGGTTTTCTGGCTCCCTCCCACTGTCTAAAGACATGTATGTCAGGTTAATTGGTGACTCTAAATTGTCCGTAGGTGTGAATGGTTGTTTGTCTCTATATGTCAGCCCTGTGATAGACTGGCGACCTGTCCAGGTTGTACCCCGCCTCTCACCCAACGACAGCTGGGATAGGCTCCAGACTCCTATGACCCTTACGAGGACAAGCGGTAACTAAAAACACACAGTTACAGTAAGTAAAAATGTCTAATGTTTGCCTAAACAAAGGACTGCTTCCTTAACTTGACATGATATTTGTCATATGACATGCATCTCATGACTAGTTACAATAACTCAGTGATGTCATTTTTGGTTGTTTTCTGAGGGCATTGTGAATGCTCAATCTAAAAACCTCAATGAGGACTATTTTTAGTGACGCTACTGTTTCTGTAGTCAGATCATTTGCAGTATTGACCTCTTTTAACCAGTTGCTTCAGAAACACGAGTCTCATAAATGAACTGTAATATGTAAATTTTGTCAACAGAAGGCTCCCATATGTACTATAAAACAAAACTGTGTGTGTGTGTGTGTGTCTTACTTGGCCTCCTGTTTCAGATGTCAGTCCTTTTAGTGGGCCAGAGGGTCTAAGGATGGGTGGGAGATGAGTAACCTCATTCAGACAAACAAGAATGGGCAAGAGTCTAACATAGGCCTCCTGTTCTCTGCTGCACAGCAGCTGGCCAACGGGCTCTGGGAATTGGGGTTAATTCACACACACACACACACACACACACACACACACACACACACACACAGCTCTGGTCACAAGCCTAATTCACACAGGGACATGGACTTTGGTTCCCTACCTCTAATTGAGATATATTGCTCCTCTGTGTTCCACAGCTTAGAGATGCCACAGCTCACACACCCACTAACCTCACTAACCTTCACCTATCAACTGCAGCTCCCAAACGGTGGCATGGGGACCTCCAGGGGCCCTTTGGGGAAGAGGAATGAGCTCTATAGGTTTTTAAGGTAGATCCAGTTGACCTTTAATGGCTTCTCTGAAAAACTTGTACTAAATACAAAATGTTATTAATTATAAATCCTATTAATCTGAAAAACAGAAATATATGAGTAATTACAATATGACATACGTACATATAGTATTTCAAAAGCTGCAACAAAAGTCAGTAAACCATTTATTAGTAATATTCTATGTTTTGCGATATTTTCTTTATTCTGATGACAGATTAGATCCTCCAGAACCTGGATGATACTGGTCTTGCACAAATCTGTGGAGGTTGTGTCATTCGTCACAGATGATTAATTTCAGCTGTTATTTGCCAGAGGGGTTTTTATTGCTCCACCTTCTACTGTACCATACTCCAACGGTGTTCTATCAGATTCACGTCAGGGGACATACTTGACCAAGAGTGTTTTTTTCTGTGTGAGTTTTCAAACTCAGGATCAGATGGTGGATCAAATCTGATCCAAACAAATTAATTTTGATTTCATCTGACCAAAGAATTTGGTACCAATATTCAGTATTCTTTTATGTTCAAGAGTGAATTTTAAGTTTAATCTTGCAGTTTTGTGCAGTACTGATATTCTTGGATGCTGTTCTTGGAGGTTGACTTAACGTGGTGTCCTGTACACACACACAGCCTCTTAAACACCACTTTCCACAAATAATCCTTGTGTCAGAAGCATTTGTTCATATGTTTTTTTCAAAGCAGGTTGTATGAAAAAGAAATTGAGAGTGGCAACCTTGATCAACAGCCATCTATCATCAAGTAGTGCTATTGGGCAGTGATTAGCCACATGACATGTGTGTAGTATGATGTGTGTTGATTTTCATTTTGTTTGTTTAATTATGACAGGGGCACTGTGATATTAAGATTATTTTTAAAGGTCTCTAAAACATCCGATGGCCATTTGATTTAATTTCATTGAATGTATTTTGATAATAACAAGGTAATAGCATGATAATAAGTAGGGTAATACCATGGTAATAACCAGATAAGACATGTGCAATGGTTTGATAATAAGGTAATAAGGGGTAATATATACAAAATAACAATGTAACTGCGTAATTATTTAAATAAAATCATAGTAATTACCAAAGTAAAAACCACATAATAGGTTGGTTTGAACAATGGGTATGTCTAGGTAACAGCAGGTCAGAACCACATCATCACAGTTTACTTCATCATTCTGGACATTCAGTTGGAAAATTAATTCAGTTTTGATCACAGTTAACCTGACTTTTGTTAGTGTGGTCAGTTCAACTTAAAAAATACAATTATTGCAAGATGGTACAGTTTTCAATGATTTAAGATTTTAGAGATTTATTCATTTAGTGAGTTGCACAGACATGCACAGATTTATTTGTGGGTCTTTTAAAGGACCTAGACCAACATAGGGCACACTTTCAGTCCACTCTGTAATCACTGTATGTTTTCATTTTCTTTATCCTAAACATGAGCTCTTCAATGAGTAAAATTGCAGCCTAACGGTGGAAGTAATTACTATGCAGGCAGTAGAATGACATTATTAGAAGTAAATGTGAGGATTATACTTCACACTTGGTGAACTGACATGGATGAGGGGCCTTCAAATGAAACTGGAATGAAGAGAATTAATCACAGAAAAGTGTCTGCGTTAAATATCAATTATCAGAAATGAAATGTTTCAATTCATGTATCAGAACTAATTTAGACCTATTTCAGCAAAGGGGTCTCCACCCTTATCACTGTCAAAGTTACGATTATTGGTATTATCATTAACATTACCACCGTCACCAGCACCATCTGTCTAACTGGTCAGTCTTGACTATTCATTTCATCATCTTTCTTAGCATTAAAACAAACTGGTGCCCCTCAAGGAAACCATCAAGGGCTTCAAGAGCATCCTTGCTGGTGAGTATGATGCTATGCCCGAGCAGGCCTTCTACATGGTCGGCCCCATCGAAGAAGTGGGGAAGCATTAAAAAATATTTTCCAGAATCTCTCCCATTCAGTGATAAAAAAACAAAACAAAAAAATAAATAGCTATACAATATACAATCTCTTGTACACTACTGAAACAATGATTTTATGTTGCATACATCGTGCTAATAGTTCTTACTAACAATTCCTCCAATGTTTTTGGGATAGTTTGGGGATTTTTTTTCATACACTGCAAATTCAAAATCCAATGAATGAATCTGTAAGTTAGTACTTCTTACAGTCAGTGTAAATCAAGATTCACAGCAGATACTGCACACTCTCAACAAAACCTGAACTCTGCAGGATATTGTTGAAAACAGTACACAAACTACAACTGCTACTACTGCTGAAAAGTAATTTCAGAAATATTCATTTTTAGAGGAATATTAATAACATATTAATAATCTTTTTTCATATATGGAAAGAGACCAAACTAGTGTCAGAAAGTTTCTTTTTTTAAACTTATTATCTACAAGGTCATGCAGAATCATGCAGTTGTAGCTGCATTTTTTATATGTGTATTTTGTGCATCATACAACCAATACTCTACTATTTTAATCAGTCCAGCTGTCTCCACAGTCCACTTGTCACTCGCACTACTTGTAAACAAGATCCATAATGTATTTTACGCTTCAAGTCATTTTTCCTGCATTTTTGCACATAACCACAGTGATGGGGTAATGGGCTCTGAGTACTTTCAAAACACGGGTGACCAAACACCTTCTGTGTATACACACATGCGGTAACAAAGCTGCTGTTTTTTTTCTGTGTAGACACCTAATATCCATAATATCCACAGACTAACAAGCTCTGAGTAAACCGTCTTACTCTGGTACATGAACGCATCAGGAAAACCCAGAAGCTCTCAAAAACTTCTAAAGCATTTTTCAGCAAACGAGCAGTTCAGCATGAACAGGATGTCCTGAGTGTAGCCAGTCTGTACGAAAGCTGTCAGCATCAGCTGAGTTAATTCCAGTTTGTCCAGTTGTGGTTGTAGTTATGGTGTCAGCAGCTGCCACATACAGCCATGGTGCAAACGACAGAGGAGCCATGGGAAACTTGGCTTCCCTTAATAAGTCATGAGTTCCCTGGAAAACATGATTTACAAAATTTTGTTTTTTGGGGGGGGGGTCCTGTAAAATGTTGGCAGCTATTTTTGCCATGCATTTGCGTTTTTCTTTATCCTCATCATCATGGACCATACGTTAAATAAGGCTATCATTCATGTTTGATTCATGAATGAGGGTGATTCATCACCAATTCATTTTAATAAAAAAAGGATGGAGAAAATGAGGTATGAACACATGGTTAAAACACTTCTGCACCAGAAAGTGAGTAAGTGAATACATTTTTTACTTTTTGTATGGAGGGGCTGGAATGCTGCAGCACGCTCAGCACCCCTGACTATTCAGTGAGTTTTTAAGAACTATTATAGGTTGAAATTCTTTCAACTCTATGGTTTGTAGTTAGTTTGGTAGCAAATAAAAGGTGAATAGTTTGAAGAAGATGAAAGCTTTTGTTGGACACTGAGTGTGAGCATACGGCTCTTTTAGGCCAGGACTTGACGGAATACGAGGAAGAGATATTAATCATATACAGGTGGTCAGAAATTGCAACCAATTACTGTTGAGACAGAGAGTCATTTAAGTGATACTGTAAATCATATAATAACTAACTAGACACATTAAGTTTGAAAAACAAAATCAGCTATCCCATTGCTCCATTCCTTACAACAAGTACAAAGTAGGTTCTTTCAACACTGATCTCTGTTGGCATTGCAGATAAAAAAAAAAAAAAATTCCCCAAATGACTTGGGAATAAATGTGGTGAGCTTTTGTCCCATTTACACTTCTGGGTATTTGTAGCAATTATTAAACCACTTTCATAACTAGTGAGCGGTTGTTGTCTGCACAGGCATTTCAAAATTAAAAAATCAAAGTGCCTTTCATCAAAGTGGTACAGACACTTCTTTTGGTTGGAATACAACATGAGTAAGGAAGCAGTTTTCTGTAAAGTGCAGACATATCTCCAGTAGACCTCACTTCCTTTTTGCGTTTGTGGCATTTGTGGACTGAAAGCACATACTCCAGACGTGAAAAGTACCACATGAGCAAGCCCCACTCAATTTCACTGGACACGTTTCAGGGCAAGCCAAACTGCAGGCTGGGGAAATGTGTGAAATCAAATGAGCTGGGATGCCATGGACTATCTATTCATCAAGGGGAATCAGGATCAGATGAAAGTGGTTTTGGAAATTGTAGTGCAATGTGCCAAGCAGGACATTGCTCTGTGTTAACAGAAGGAAAATTCAGCCGCTTTCAATGAGGGGAACTTTGTAGAAATATTGAAGCTCATGTGCAAATACAGATGATTAGACCAATGCAAATTCTCTTCCTCATGTCCACTGTAATTCTTACTTGCTAAATTTGCAATCTAGGGATTCTAGCGCAATTTCTGATTCTGAACAAAACACACAGTTTTATGGCAGACAGCAGCAGACACACACGGTCTATGGAATACAAAATTCCATTCAGGCTGACCATGCTTGGAACTTTTGATTGATTGTCACACACTGGAACTCTGAAATCTGGATTAGGTAATGCATGCATTGCTCAATATAAGAAGTACTTGAGTTGAGTGTGTGGAAAGCAATTTGGTCAAACAAATGCTAAGACATCGTCCCTGCTCCAACATTTATTTTTAGACATTTGGGAAATTATTTCCTACATTTGATTTTACCACTTTGGGTTTAAAGAGCTTCACAATGTGATCACAATCTGAGTGCATCAGTCTTATTGAGGGACTGACAGACAGCTTTTCTTGGTTTGCACACAATACAGAGTGTGATTTTGAACAAGGGATGCAGAACAATGTAATTCCAGGCTGGGTCCAGGAAGAGAAATCTCCCTGCAAAACTCACAGGATCTGAGGTCACACCCTTTGCAGTTCGAGGTTGTTTTAGTATTGTAGTAATGTATTATGTGAGTACATGCTATATTACTACTTCTGTATATGTTCTCTCTCTGACCCTGTGTACCGACCCCGTTCTTAATCTGGACCTGCCCCAATAATTTGGATTTGGATCCGTTGTCTCTCTCTGTGGACTGAACCTTTCTTGGACCCGGACCTGTCCCTGTCTCGAAAATCACACTGTCTTCTGTACCTGTTTCTGTACTCTTGGATTTGGACTTTGTTGCCTCTCGATACTTCCAGGTTTACCTTTACAATGTACTTTCCAGATCATCAGAACAAAAACTGTAATCTGTGTCCAGGTCATACTCAACTGTCCTCCTCACTCACATGTCCTCCACTGCTGTTCCAGCTCCTCTTCCTCTTCAGTCATCAGTTCCTGCCTGCATGATCATTGTATTAAAATGAATATCTTGACCTTCAATCTGACTCTGGCTATTTCTGAGTCCAAAATTAAGACCATTACCCATTATCTGGTTGAAAACAATCTGTTGCTTTATTAATCTGTCATTGCTTTATGTTTGCCTGCTTCAAATGACCAGATCTAATGTTCATGAGTGTTTCTTTGTTCTCTCTGGGAAAAGATGCCCCATCTACTTTGTTATGGGCAGACCCATTACACACAACTTCTGTCACCACCACTATATAATTTTCCTCTATAGCAGGTTACTGGTATAACCTTTTGTTGAGTCTCTTTTCTAATTGATTAATTAAGTTAAGCATAATAATGGTTTCCAAGAGTACAGACAAATTGACTGGAAAAGCATGTGGCATGGTTCCAATCATGATTTATTCTGACTACATGTGCAGAGAACAGTAGGGGCAGAGCAAACACTTTTCAGTCAAACTCTTTTTGAAGCAGGTGTCTAAACACAATTGCTTCTTGAAGCAATGTGTGTCCAAACACAGCTCATCCCTGACAAAGCTTCTTGCTCTGAGGCAAACTAAGTGGACACTTTGCTAAACACATACAAAAACATGAACACACTTTTAGAGCTTTGTTGCTGATAGAGGTGGATGCTGGTGCATCTGGTTCTAGCCTGACAGTATGAAGCAGGAAAGGTAAAGCAGTGAGTCCAGCAGCAGCATCAATGATCAATTGAACAAATACATTTGGTGCAAAAGTTAATTAAGCAGAAATTAGAGCAAGAGGCGACCGTGTAAACAGACAAGCTTGTTAGAGAATGAAGTGTGATTGACATGTGTTAATTACCTAAACCTACAAGTTCTAGTTTGCTTAAGCTGACTTCTATTTATGGTCTTTTGTCATTGGATAGCCCTTTGATATTTATGTTTCCATGTAATGTGAACTTGAACCTTCCTATGTTGAGATTGTCATTGTAATTCAAGTTCATTTTGTGGTTAGACTTTGACACTCCTTGGAGGTCCCATTGTGCGTCTACACGCACAGCTTTTAGACAGAGAAACACCACTTGGTTTGTTCAAAGATTTAAAGTCACCCTCGTTTAGAATTTCGGATATTTTGTAAAAATCACTGTTGCACCTCTGCCCACTCTTTAGGACTTATACACCATTATAGCCATGAAATGGGACCCCCTCTCTCTCACCCAGGACAAAACCTCTGCCAACGTCCCCGCTCTGGCAGATGCAGCCAGAACAACCAGACACAGGAACAGTTCTTTCCACAGGCTATCACACTCACCGACAACTGAACACGTACAATTGCTACACTGCTGCCTCTCCTGCTTCATGCAGCTAATCATACTGTACTGTTCATGTTTGACAGATTGTATTAATACACAACCACAATTCCACATACAAGGAATTGTGTCAGACTGTACATGTCTAACATGTACATGACCACGTCCCGAGGGAGGTGGGGGACATTGAGTCCGAATGGACTACGTTCCGTACCTCCATTGTTGAGGCGGCTGAC